>JAXBDA010002630.1:0-40887 GCA_036023075.1 Gaultheria prostrata | reverse complement strand
TTGGGATTTGGGTAGAGTTATTGCTGGGCGTTTTCGCTCACAGGTGTTGCACTTGTGTAACCCTGACATAATACCACGATGTTGCTCTGCGACTCTGACGTATTATGTCAGACTATAGAGATGAACAGGAGGAGTACTACAGCTTGGGAGCTTATGGAGCTGGACAAGACACCGCCGGGGCTGACGGCAGTGCAAAGAAGTAGAGAAACCCTAGTTGCACCTGTTTTGAATAAATGTAACAGCAGAGAGAATTATGTAATTTCCAAGGTGGAAACTTGTTGTAAGACTTATTTATTATTTCTATAATAAATATAACGTTCCCAAAATCAGGGGCGTTACAATTAGACTATAATGTAATTATTCAACATTGTGGGGGGTATTTGGAGGTAGCGGATCCGCTGTTCCAAACTCCGTGTCCCAACTCCGTGCTCTGTGCATTCGAGTCGTTCATCTGAACAACTGAGGGCTTAGACTCCATATCACTCCAAACAAATCTGAGTCATCCATGTTCATCTACGAAACCAAGCCCTTGATTGCTCAGATGAACGAAACAGGGTGTTGGGACAGGATTTTCGGGACAACAGATCCGCTTTCGTATCGGGAACCCACCGCCCCCCGCCTCCTGGACCCGGACAGCCCTTACCGCTCTACCAAAAAAACAAAGTAATCCTCTCCCCTCTACTGCTCTTTACTTCTTGGCTCTTGCTTCTAGCTTGTGCTAAGTTTCCATCAATTATTTACTACTAATTAATAAGCCATTTTTACTTTGATTTAGCAGAGCTTAAGTAGATCTTGGGCTTATGAACCAATCTCTAGGCCTAATCCATGGGCTCACTGCTCAGTGGATTTTTGGTCCACATCCCTTATTTTTTATTGCTCATTTTGATTATATATATATATAAAAGTCCCTTGATTGCTGATTATGATGGCTCATTTCTTTTTATCTACAGAATGCTTTTGCGCTGCTTTTGATTGCTGATTAGGTTCTAGCGTAAATAATTTCAAGGAAACACTAATACGGATGTGCCAAAAATGGATTGAAATCATGAGCAGGTTGAATGGACGGGTGAAACACAAATATTGAGCAAGTCGAATTGGTGCATGTAACATTTTTTACCCAACTCGTCATGTTTACATGTGTGAAATAACCAATAGAATACTATCGTACCAATGTTAAGGATACACCCCTGCCACACTCCCACTAATGTTAAGGATACACCCCTGCCACACTCCCACTGCAACATAAAAATAAATAACATGATGGATTATTGCTCGTTCTACGCTATAAGGATGTTATAAGTTACAACATGATTTCCAATTAGGTTTAGAAGATCATTTTTTAGCAGCTACTGTAATAGCGAACAGGTTGTGAACAACCATAGGTTAAAAAAAATAGGGAAAATGACCAAAACATAGTTTTTAAAAGTAAATAGGACGATTTCATGGCCATGTTTTTAGGAAATCACCAAAAACATGATAAGGAAAAAAAGTTTAAGGTTTCATTTGGACTCTCTTGGAATAATTTGATACTTTGATATCTTCATTTATTGGATATTTTTTTCACATTTTTTTTATACACGAGAGATACTAAAAATAAACTGAATAATCACGGAAAAATTCATTATTCCCATTGAAGACTAAAACGAATAATTGTTCATTTCTATCATTATAATTTATAAAGAATCAAAAACCAGTTTTTTCAAAAGCCAAAAAATGAAGTAAAAGTTTCCTTTTTTTATAAGATAATGTCAAATCACATGTCCATAAACAAGTAATGTAATTTTTCTACTCTACAATGACCTACCACTCAATGCTTCCCCAATAAGGCTCCTCATATGGGAGATCTCTCTCTTTTACCCAGGTTTCTCCCCAGAACCTATTGCGGCAGACTCGACAAAGACCTTTGTAAATTACATAGACATTACTAGAGAGAAAGGCTTTTGTGTCAAGGGCCCCGTCGCAAAAGGTAACAAGGCCAATGCTAATAGTCTTTTGCAATGGCCATGCGACGGCAATATGGGGGTCGTCATTGGAGGGATCTCAAAAAGTTTTTTGCGTCGGCAAGGGCCCGTTGTAAAGTATTTACGACGGTAAATATGCTTATTTGCATTGGCTTGACTTCCGACTCAAAAAGTAAAAAAAAAACATATAATTATTAGCATCGGGTGGCTCTGCCGTCGTAAATACCATTTCTTTTTTCGTCAGTTGAAAGCCGTCGCCATAGCTCGGGTTCATACATATTGTTGTTTACATCTGGGTATGGGCTGTCGCAAAAAGAAAAACATACAAACCTAGTTGGTAGCAAATTCTTTCCAATTTTATTTTTTAATTATACACCTAACCTGCATAATTTTATAGACATAAAAAAATAGCAACAATCCATCCAAAACATGTTCTCAAGCATTCCAGTACAGAAACCATCATTCATTAAAAATAACATTCACTAATCCATTCGTCCAATCTCAAAAGATCCATATTACGTTGCTTAAATAATATGATTAGGTAATAAAAGCTAAAGTAGACTATGGCGCCAATAGTACGTCAAAAGACCATGGTTTAGCCTAACACAACCATGCAAAATAAGTGAATTCGAAAATACTGCATCTTCCAGGTCGTCTACTTTAGTCCTCAACAAACATGTTGGAAATAATGTTGTATATATATATATACATATACATATATAGAGTCATGATCTAATGAGGGATCCCTCAACGAGCCTTAGTTGCGGACCTTCACATTTTGGACACTTTTCGGACTCTATAGCGTTTTTCACAAAAACTGCTCCGATCAACCCCTTCCGAGTGTTTTTTTTCAACGAATCCTCGCGTTGGACCTTAAAAACACCTTTTAAACACATCTAACGGTTCGGATCGTCGAAATTTGGTCCGAAAAGTGGAGGTCCGCAACTTAGGGAGTTGAGGGATCCCTCATTAGATCGTCATTCTACATATATATATATGAAAAACTTCTAATAAGGACCCCTTATTGAAGTTACCATAAGGACCTCTCACTTCCGAGTCAAATTTTGACGATCCGAACCGCTCAATGTTTTTAAAACGTGTTTTTAAGGGCCCCCGCGAGAAATCTCCAAAAAAAAATATCCGGAAGGGCTTGATCCGATCAGTTTTCGCTAAAAACGCTTTGATCCGATCAGTTTTCGCTAAAAACACTATACGCTATATAGCATTTTTAGCGAAAATTGATTGGATCAAGCCCTTCCGGGTATTTTTTTTTTGGAGATTTCTCTCGGGGGCCTTGAAAATCATATTTTAAAAACATTGAGCGGTTTGGATCGTCAAAATTTGATCCGAAAAGTCGAAAAAACCCTTGGTCCGCATGGTATTTTACCATATATATATATATATATATAGCAAGAGGATCTTATAAGGGCTCCCTTACATAGCTTATGTAAGGGATTTTTCGTTCGAGATTGAATTTCGACGATCCATATACGTTTTTATCGAAAATGCTCGGATCAAGCCCTCCGGGTATTTTTTTTACGAACCCTCGCGTTGGACCTTAAAAACACATTCTAAACGCATCTAACGGTTTGGATTGTCGAAATTCAATCTCGAACAAAAAATCCCTTACATAAGTTATGTAAGAGAACCCTTATAAGATCCTCTTCCTATATATATATACACACACACACACACACACACACACACACACACACATGTAATTAGGCAAGTTAGTCAATTAGGTAGGTAGAATCAATTAGGGATTTAATTTCCTCTTTCCGTATTATTTCCTTTTCTTATTTATCTTGTACACAGTCTATATATTTCCTCATTGCGAGAAGAATAAATCATATCAATCGAATAGTTCGACATGGTATCAGAGTGGGTTATAGGAACCTAATCTTTTTTCTCTCTTTCGTCACCATCTTCATATCTCTCTCTCTCTCTCTCTCTCTCTCTCTCTCTCTCTCTCTTTTCTGCACGAGAGTTACATCTCGTGTTTTATTTCTAAAACCTTATTCTTTATATCAACAATATTCAAGACTTGTATTGACCCATCATACCTCCGACGAGTCTTCCGACCACCGACGACCATCCTTCATCACTGACGAGCCTTTCCACTACCGACGACCACCACCGCTAGGGTTTTGACCTCTGGTGACTTCTGTCTGTACTCGAACTCCACCATCATTATCATCGATCGAGCATCATAGCCCTCAACAACCGACGACGAGACCTCGCCGACCGCCGCTAGACATCCTCAGACCTCCGACGACCTCTCTGTAACGACGTCGGACCTCTGGCAACCTCGTTGCTACCTCGTTAGACCTCTGCTCTCTCTGGTTGGTCTCAGATCTAGTATTTTCTAAGTGTGGTGACCTCGTTGCTGCCTCGTTGGACCTCTGCTCTCTCCGGTTACTCTCAGATCTATTATTTTCTGCTCTAAACCAACTGGGTACCTTCTGTTCGTACTTCTAAGTTACTGGTAACGACTCCTCTCCTTTTTTTACTTGTGTCTTTAAAATTTTGATCAGTCATGGGTGATAACAAAGAGAAGAATGAGAAAAATGAGAAAAAGGAAGCCAGTACCTCAATTCCTAAGGATGTTGTTAGGGATTATCGTCGTTCTCTCACCGCAATTAAATTGAATGGATCCAACTATCTGCCATGGTTGCGTGCTGTGACTATCTCTTTGCAAGCCAGCGGTGAGACTTCCTATATTACTGATGATCCATCCACTGATCCCACTTGGACCCAAAATGATGCTCATATAATGACGTTACTTTGGAATAGACTTGAACCTCATATTTTTAATAATGTTGCTTGTCAAGAGACGTCCGAAGCTGTTTGGGACACTCTACAAGAGTTATATTTATCAGATCAGAACACTTCTCGTATTTTTCGAAGTTATCAGCAGATTTTCTCTTTCGAACAAGGAAATCGTTCACTCGATGACTATTTCTCCACATTAAAAAGGGATGTGGGATGAGTTAAATGTTTACCAACCTTTAACAATAGAGTTAGGCATTCAGCAGAGGTACAGGGATGAGTTTCGGGTTACAAATTTTTTTTCCTGGCTCAATTCAGAACTTGCTCGTCTAAGTTCTCAGATTTTATCTGGCAAGGAAATTCCTACCATTGGCGAGGCTTTTTCTCGTATTCGACGGGCTGCTACTCATTCGTTTGGTTTAGAGCGTTCGACTCCATCTGCTCTTGATGCTCCCACTACATACCCTAGTTCATCTTCTGGGAATTTTGGCAATCACAATCCCCCCCACAGTCGTAATAATCCCTCCGAACGTAGTGGTCAACGTGGAGGATGCGGGGGGCGTGGTGGTCGTGGCACCAAGAAGTGTACTCATCATGGTGCAACCAGCCATGATGTTGAGTTCTGCTGGAAGCTTCATGTTAAACCGGCTTGGGCTAATCAGGCTACACTTGAGGGGGAGCCATCTGCACTTACTCTTGCTCAGATTACAATACCCAAGACCGAGTATGATTCTATGATTCAAAGGGCTAATGCATCTTCTTCTTCTTCCATTACGACTCATGTCACCTCAGGTAATAGTTGTCTTCACTCATCGTCTCGTATTGGCAGTACTACTTGGTTTCTCAATTCTGATGCATCTGATCATACGACAGGTGATTTGTCTCTTTTGACTGATGTTGTTAACCCTGTTGTTCCTTCTTATGTTACTATTGCTGATGGTACTAAAATTCTTGTCCGTGGAATTGGCACATGGAGCATCATTCATCTGGTCTAATTTTTCAGTCTGTCTTATATTTGCCACAATTTCCTTTTAATCTTCTTTCCATTCATAAACTTTCTCATACTCACTAGTGTTCTATCCTCTTCTATCCTTCTCGTTGTGAATTTCAGGATCTAAAGACGTAGAGGATGATTGCTGTAACGCCCCAAATTTTCATAAACATAAATAATAAATAATCCACGTGGAAGTCAACACCTTCCACGGTTAAGATCAAATTACATGTTCAAAGTCAATGAAAGTCAATGTTAAGGCACCCGAATCAATTACATAACCAAATAGTCTTCACGAGTTTCTAGTCAAAATACATGTGTTACAAGTTAAACGTTAATCTTTTCCAAAAATAATACTAGTCTAAGATGATCGTGTAACTCGTCCGATTAGCTTTCAAAAGAATGAAGTCATGCATGCACATCCACATGCCAAGTCATGTTCCGCCTTGTTGAGTACCTGAAAATTATAAGGGTGAGCTCACTAGCCCAGTAGGAAAACATCTATCGATTCTAAATGGAAATGAGATGCTCATGACGTGCAACAAGGAAAGAAGTCATGTAATAAAGTCCATAGAATCATATGAAAGGTGTAAGAATATCATGAGAATTGATAATCGCCAATACAACCCGAATATGACTCCGTCGCATCCGATACATACTCGACACGTCGCAAGTGTTCAAGACACCCTCATTGTATGCACTGTTCATTTAAACCATTCTTTACACTCCGGGCATACCTTTTCGGGCCCCGTGTCATTCCTTCAATTACTCATTTCCAATTTAAAGTACATAAACCACGTATTCGTGTCATCATGTCATTGTGTCACTCATCCCCTCGATGTTAATTCAATCCACAATTTTTATCCAATTCGATCAAGTAGGCCCACACAGCGTAAAACATAACGTTAATCAATCAAGGAAACTCAACAATCTCTGATCGTATAATCGAATAGGTCCGGAACAAGTATCAGAACAAGAGACGAGGTTTGGAGGATGATTATACCAAGCAAATGCCCGAAGAAATCAAAAGGAATCACCAAAACATGATCTTGACCAAAATGGCCATTTGTATCAATACACATGAGGGTGTATCGATACACAGGGTCTAAAATCTGAACAGCCCCTCTGGTATCGATACAAAGTTGTTTTGTATCAATACAAACCCATTACGAGTATATTTTGAATAGTCTCAGTATTTTCGCCATAACTTTTCACACCGAACTCCGTTTTGGACGTATTATATACCAAAACGTAGGTAATTTAAAGAGCTACAACATTATACACTTTTCCCAATTCTGCTTTTATGTTGCCCAAAAAGCATGAATAGTGACCAGTTCTAGCAGATTTTCACCCAAGGTGGGGGATTTCAACCCAACTCAAATCAAACCCACAAATTGACTAGTAAATCACTTAGGAAATAGATAGAACAACACCACATCAACATTGTAAGACTAGAATGCTTCCACAAATGGCTCAAAGCAAGGATTAAGAGGGATTTAACAAATGTGAGGATAATACACACACAAACATCAAATTTACATTGAGAATTGAAGGATGATCCCCTACCTCTTGGGATTTGGACAAGAAAACACCTCCAATGGTGAAACCCTAGCTCAAGTGCCCAACTCAAAGCAAATTTCTTCAAACACTGAGGTGAAACGAAAGCACCAATGCGTAGAGCACGCGATTTTAGGAAGCTTTTGTGAAGGGGTTAAGGTTGGAAGTGAGGAATTGACTTGGATTGGTGAGGATTTGACTTGGAAGAGTTATGGAGGAGAGAGGAGGGAGAGGGAGAGGGCCGGCCAATTGGGGGGAAGAAAGTGGTCTCTTTCTCTCTCTTCTCCTACACCACATAACCCACACAATCTCTAAAGTTACACCCCAAGTCCAAAAGTGGCTTGTGTAAACCAAACACACCCCAATCAACATATATCTCTCATCAACACTCAAACACTTAGTCAATATTATCATTTCATTCAATTCCTCGCATTAACCCATTGTTATTTACGAAAAATAATTATGAATTTCCGGGTCTTCAATTCTACCCTCCTTAGAAAAAATTTATCCTTAAATTTTGCTCAAACAACCAATCACACCATCACATATATCATGCATAAAAGTGGACACGTATCTGACACATATCCGATGCGAAAGGGCTAAAATAACCAAAAAACTCACATTAATCAAGTCGAAAATAGTTCCGGATATTTCTCCCTCATCTCGTCTTCCCTTTCCCATGTTGATTTTTCGCTCCTGAAGTTATTCCATAACACCTGGACCAACTGAATCGTTTTACCCCATAACGTTTTCTCCTTCGTATCCATGACCCGTATCGGCCTTTCCCCATATGACGCATCGGCTTCTAGCTCTAATTCGAACCATTCCAACACATGTGACGGATCCGGTTCATATTTTCCCTGAGATTGAGGACTTGACAGGAAAGGACAATGTTGACGGATATGACCGGCGCGATTGCAATGATGACATACCAACGGTGGTCGAACCGAACCACCCCGAAAACCCGACGGTGTAGGTGCCCGAAAACCCGATTGACTACGCGATTGGCTATGTGATGCTTGGAAATGTTCCCGAGACCTCTTATGCCCTTGTCCCCCATAAAAGCCCGACGGTGCGCTCACGGTAGTTTGTGCAGACCTAGGTACTTCTTTCGTCGCCCCACTTGTGCCCTCACTCGGAACCTCAAGTGCCCTAGCCGTTTCCAACAAATCGGCAAAGGTCTTGCAACGAGACGCAATCACAAGGCTCTTAAGCGGTTCATCTAAACCCTTCACAAACCTCTTGCACTTCCTCTCCTCGGCATTGACCAACTTCGGCGCAAAGCGGGATAATTGTTGGAATCTCATGGAATACGCCGAAATCGACATGCCCGACTTCTTAAAGTTCTCGAATTGGTCCCTATATTAATCCTTGAGAGACTCCGGGAAATACTGGTTTTCGAAGATCGCCTCAAACTTGGCCCACGTAAGGTTTTCAACATCCGGCTCCTCTACACCCCTCGCCACCCTATCCATCCTCCTAGCATCCTTCCTAATAGCCAAAACCGACTCCCACCACTCATTCGCCTATCCGGTTAATTGACATGCCACAAGGCTCACTCTAGTACTATCGTCGCAGATGGCAAGCACGTTGAATTTTTTTCGCATTTCTGCGAGCCAATGGTTGGGTGCAATAGGGTCACCCACATCCCCGTCAAAGGTTGGCGGGTTCATGCGACGAAATTCCTTCCCGGCATCCCTAGCCTCCGAACCCTCCACGGTTGGTGTTAACCCTTAACAAATTTTGGGCCGCAAGTTGGGCCGGTGTAAGTTGTGGTTCCGGTTGTTCCACACCTTCCTCATGCCTCTCATCGTGAACCTCGGTGTCTTCGTGATGTACACTAGCCTCATCCTCATCACGATGCCTATTTTGGTTCCTTCCCCGACGCGTAACTCTATCACGTCTAACCTCTCCTCTTGGTGGCATAATTCTATAAGAATATAAAAAAGGAAGATTTTCATTAAACTCCACACGATGCTCAACAAACACTAACAAAATACTACACAATGTTCCATGTTCATGAATGTCACACAAGCACCCACAATGCATGAGAAGATATGATTTCACAAAAGATTTAATGCAGGGGTTTAGACCCCGAGACTTAGAGTCTCCCCACGGTTCCAAGGTTTTCGAACCTAAAGCTCTGATACCAAGTTGTAACGCCCCAAATTTTCATAAACATAAATAATAAATAATCCACGTGGAAGTCAACACCTTCCACGATCAAGATCAAATTACATGTTCAAAGTCAACGAAAGTCAATGTTAAGGCACCCGAATCAATTACATAACCAAATAGTCTTCACGAGTTTCTAGTCAAAATACATGTGTTGCAAGTTAAACGTTCATCTTTTCCAAAAATAATACTAGTCTAAGATGATCATGTAACTCGTCCGATTTGCTTTCAAAAGAATGAAGTCATGCATGCACATCTACATGCCAAGTCATGTTCCGCCTTGTTGAGTACCTGAAAATTATAAGGGTGAGCTCACTAGCCCAATAGGAAAACATCTATCGATTCTAAATGGAAATGAGATGCTCATGACGTGCAACAAGGAAAGAAGTCATGTAATAAAGTCCATAGAATCATATGAAAGGTGTAAGAATATCATGAGAATTGATAATCGCCAATACAACCCGAATATGACTCCGTCGCATCCGATACATACTCGACACTTCGCAAGTGTTCAAGACACCCTCATTGTATGCACTATTCATTTAAACCATTCTTTACAGTCCAGGCATACCCTTTCGGGCCCCGTGTCATTCCGGGCATACCCTTTCGGGCCCCGTGTCATTCCTTCAATTACTCATTTCCAATTTAAAGTACATAAACCACGTATTCGTGTCATCATGTTATCGTGTCATCCATCCCCTCGATGTTAATTCAATCCACAATTTTTATCCAATTCGATCAAGTAGGCCCACACAGCGTAAAACATAACGTTAATCAATCAAGGAAACTCAACAATCTCTAATCGTATAATCAAATAGGTCCGGAACAAGTATCGGAACAAGAGACGAAGTTCGGAGGATGGTTATACCAAGCAAATACCCGAAGAAATCAAAAGGAATCACCAAAACATGATCTTGACCAAAATGGCCATTTGTATCGATACACATGAGGGTGTATCGATACACAGGGTCTAAAATCTAAACAGCCCCTCTGGTATCGATACAAAGTTGTTTTGTATCAATACAAACCCATTACGAGTATATTTTGAATAGTCTCAGTATTTTCGCTATAACTTTTCACACCGAACTCCGTTTTGGACGTATTATATACCGAAACGTAGGTAATTTAAAGAGCTACAACATTATACACTTTTCCCAATTCTGCTTTTATGTTGGCCAAAAAGCGTGAATAGTGACCAGTTCTAGCAGATTTTCACCCAAGGTGGGGGATTTCAACCCAACTCAAATCAAACCCACAAATTGACTAGTAAATCACTTAGGAAATAGATAGAACAACACCACATCAACATTGTAAGACTAGAATGCTTCCACAAATGGCTCAAAGCAAGGATTAAGAGGGATTTAACAAATGTGAGGATAATACACACACAAACATCAAATTTACATTGAGAATTGAAGGATGATCCCCTACCTCTTGGGGTTTGGACAAGAAAACACCTCCAATGGTGAAACCCTAGCTCAAGTTCCCAACTCAAAGCAAATTTCTTCAAACACCGGGGTGAAACGAAAGCACCAATGCGTAGAGCACGCGATTTTAGGAAGCTTTTGTGAAGGGGTTAAGGTTGGAAGTGAGGGATTGACTTGGATTGGTGAGGATTTGACTTGGAAGAGTTATGTAGGAGAGAGGAGGGAGAGGGAGAGGGCCGGCCAATTGGGGGGAAGAAAGTGGCCTCTTTCTCTCTCTTCTTCTACACCACATAACCCACATAATCTCGAAAATTACACCCTAAGTCCAAAAGTGGCTTGTGTAAACCAAACACACCTCAATCAACATATATCTCATAAACACTCAAACACTTAGTCAATATTATCATTTCATTCAATTCCTCGCATTAACCCATTGTTATTTACGAAAAATAAATATGAATTTCCGGGTCTTCACAATTGGGGGGGGGGGGGGTATGAGAAGAATGGCTTGTATTACCTTCAGGAGGAGCAGCAACAACCATCCAATTCTGCTTTACATTCTACCGTCTCACCGTATCAGTGGCATTGTCGTTTTCGGCACGCATCTTCTGCCAGTCTTCGCAAGCTAGTCCCTACTTTACCTAATTTTTCTCCTTTTAGTTATGAAACGGGTGAACTCAGTAAACACCGTAGGGTTTCTTTTCCTTTACGCAACGAGTCACCATGTTTAGAACCTTTTGCTTTACTTCATTATGATATTTGGGGACCTTCACGCACTACGAGTCTATGTGGTGCTCGCTAGTTTGTTACATTTATTGATGATTTTTCTCGTTTAACTTGGGTGTATCTCCTCAAAGATCGGTCTCAATTATTTTCTGTGTTTTCAAATTTTCATGTTGAGATTGTCAATTAGTTTAATGTTAAATTACATATTTTGCGGACTGATAATGCCCAAGAATATCTTTCTCATCAATTTACGCTTTTTAATGAGACTCATGGCATTATTCATCAAACTGCTTGTGTCACCACCCTTTAATAAAATGGGATTGCGGAACGGAAAAATGGGCCAGTTTTAGCTGTAGCTCATGCTCTTATGCTTCACATGCACAGTCCAAAACATTTTTTGGGATATGCTGTCCTTACAGCTAATTACCTAATCAATAGAACATTTTCTCGAGTTTTGAATGAAAAAATTCCTTATCAGGTCATGTTTCCTGACAAGGATCTTTATATTCTTCCCCAAAAACTTTTTGGTTGTGTTTCGTTTGTTCATAATTTATCTCTTAGTCGTGATAAGCTTGATCCTCGTTCTTACAAATGTATCTTTCTTGTTTACTCTCGAACATAAAAAGGATATATGTGTTACAGTCCCTTGTTACAAAAGCACTTCATGACTGTTAACGTGACATTTTTTGAAACCATCCCATATTATTCCCTTGAAGGTGGACAAGTACAACCACCCGTGTTGACTGATTGTGGTCAGTCCCCTTGTCTCCCTGAGCTTGCCACTCGACCACCGATTACACAGGTCTATGTTCGTCGTCTTTCCACTACCGCTCCAACTGTTGCTACTACAGATACAACTTCTGTACCCACACCACCCCTCTGGCATCTGCGGATCCTACTCTTGATCTTCTTATTGCTAAGCATAAAGGTATTTGTTCTTGCACTTCCCATCCTATCTCTCACTTTGTGTCCTATGATCGTTTATCTCCATCTTTTCGTGCTTTTTCTGTATCTTTGTCCTCTATTGTTGTTCTTAAGTCTTATCAGGAGGCTCTTTCTCATCCTGGATGGTGTTCTGCTATGGAAGAAGAGATGCACGCTTTGTCATTGAATCATACTTGGGATCTTGTTCCCAAGCCTTCTGGAGCCCATATTGTTGGTTGTCGTTGGGTGTTTACTGTCAAACACAACCCTGATGGTACTGTTGATCGTCTGAAAACTCGTCTTGTGGCCAAAGGTTTCACCCAAACCTATGTGCTTGATTACACTGAGACTTTTTCTCCGGTTGCCAAACTCAATTCTATTCGAATTGTTATATCTCTTGCGGCCAACCTTCGTTGGCCTCTTCATCAACTTGATGTCAAGAATGCATATCTTCATGGCGACCTCTCTGAACCACTCAGTCTTGAGTCCAAGGGGGAGTTTGTGTGTTATTTTCGCAAATCGTTATGTGGACTCAAACAATCTCCTCAGGCTTGGTTCGATAAGTTCAGCAGTACCGTCGTGTCTCATGGTATGACTCGAAGTCAAGCTAATCACTCCGTATTCTCTAAAAAGACCACCTGTGGTATTGTAATTCTCGTGGTTTATGTGATGATATTGTCATCACCGGCAGTGATGGTGTTGGGATTGAAATATTGATTTGTCATCTTTGTTCCAGTTTTCTCACAAAGGATCTCTAGGCAAGCTTCGGTATTTTCTTGGCATTGAGGTTGCTCGTTCCAAAGCGGGCATCAGTTTATCACAAAGGAAATACACTCTCGATCTATTGAAGGATATATGTTATCTTGGTTCTAAGCTTGTAGCTACTCCCATGGACACTAATCTTAAACTAATGCCTGAAGATGGTGAGTTGGTTGATGATCCTGAGATGTATCGGAGACTTGTGGGTAAGCTTATTTATCTCACTATTACTCGACCTGATATCTCCTATGCAGTCAGTATTGTCAGTCAGTTTATGACTTGTCCTCGAGTTCCTCATATGGAAACAGTTGTTTGTATCTTGAAGTATCTTAAAAATGCACCTGGACGTCGACTTCTCTACAAATCATCTGGACATCTTCGTATCGAAGGATATACAGACGCTAACTGGGCTGGATCTCCAGCTGATCGTTGTTCTACCACTGGTTATTCCACCTTTATAGGTGACAATCTTGTGACTTGGAAAAGTAAGAAGCAATCAGTTGTGGCGCGTTCTATTGTGGAAGCAGAGTATAGAGAATTGGCTTATACCACTTGTGAGTTGTCTTGGTTGCGTACACTTCTGCAAGAGTTTGGGATTTCGGTGCATGGTCCCACTCCTCTATACTGTGATAATCAGGCTGCTATCCACATTGCTAATAATCCAGTATTCCATGAGAGGACCAAACACATTGAAGTTGATTGTCATTTCATTCGGTCAAAAGTGGAATCCAAAGAGATTAGCACGTTGTAGACACCCTGATTTGGAACCCTAGATACGCACAAGCATTCCCGATGATGAAAAGACCAATGTTGACTACCTTGAGGACTTGAACGAGGTTTAGACTTGTTAAACCCTCAGACCTAACCTTAAACCTCTCAAAAACTATTGTCCTAACTCAAAACACCCAAGTCAAGCCAAAGCATAAGCCAGAACCCAACCTCACCTTGAGCGCTCAACATCTACACCAGTCAGTTACAGGCAGTGGCTGTAATCATGAGATTCTGCTACATGGGAGCCGTTGCCTCCCCATTTTCTGGCCTAAACATTGGGCAACAAGCACACTCAACCTCCCTAATCACCCCTTAACCCCCTAAACTATTCTAAATTTAAAATGTAAATTTCCCCCCATTTTCCTATAAATACCCCCTCTCTCTTGGCCTCTCTCACTCTACTAATGCCCTTCTCTCCTCTAAAACCAGCAGCCAAACTCCTCCCACTTCTCTGTAAAAAACCAGGAGCAGCTACTCTTACACTTACATCCACATCCTTCCTCATATACATTACCAAAACTCATCAAAATCAAACCCAAATTCACTTTCAACCTTGAAAGCCACCACTTCTATCAAACACCTTGAGAAACCAGTCCTAAGCTACTTCAAACACAAGCAAAACCTACTGTCCTAAGTCCATAAGCCAATCTCCAAGCCTCAAACTAACCAAAACATCAAGTCCAAGTCTTATTCAAGCAAAAAAGGTAGAAAAATCATCAATCAATCCATGTTTTGGTCCCTCTGAGGGTGACCAATAGTTTCATACAAATTTTATATATTTGTTGTGAGCCTACAAGGTCATAAAAATCAAGAAAAATATTTTCAAAACTTCCAGTTTCAAAGGGCTTGAGCGCTCAAGGGGGTAGCGCTCAAACCTGTACCAGAAAGTCAGTTTAGTATTTCAGTCATAACGTTTTACTCCGAACTCCGTTTTTGACGAGTTATATATCAAAACGTAGATAATTTGAAGAGCTACAACACTCTGGTTTTATTCTCTTCCAAATTCTGCCTTTATGGTGCCCAAAATTTGCAAATAAGCTACGGACAGATTGGTTTTCTTTCAAAACAGTATCTTAAAGTTCTATTTTCCATCCTTATTGCTATTTCTTTCGTTTGTGCATCATCACATCATATTGTACACTTCACATACATCAAAAATCAGCAATCATAAGTCATGAGGGTATCAAAAGAAAAGCAAAGAAGCTGTTAGATTTCACGAGCCAGAGAATGGCTTGAGCGCTCAAGCTGTCTTCTGGATAGATTATTGCATCTGCTTATTTTGATCTTTTGTTGTTGGTCTGATCCTCTCAAAAGTGTGTGTGTGTTATGTTGTTATATCTATCTACCTATTCTTCTTCAACTCATATCTCTCACATCTATTATCTCCCTCGTGTTTCAAAGCATATTTGGTAAAGGAAAATCCATTAAAAAGTTGCATCTCATAAGTGAATAAATCCCAAGCTACTGATTGTTGTCATTCTGCCATTAACCAATGTTGAAAACCTATTTCCAGAAGATATTTGATGTTATGGTTAATCATCTATGAATCAGAAACAAAAGATGAATCTGTTGAGTTTGAGGGGAGTTGAGTGCTCAAGACCACCTTGAGCGCTCAACCCTAGTGTTACTGACAGAATGACATCCAGTAGTTGTATATTTCACTTGGTTATTTGTTCATATTAGTATCATTTTCTGTCCATATTTCACCTTGTTAATTATTCATGTATTTATTTCATTGTATCTCCATACCATTATCGTGATCATTATTGTAAATACACAAACACACATATTCACGATAGCTTTCTTATTGTGTTATATCTTGCATATGTGTTTCCCGTCCCCATATCCCGTTATGTGAATAAAATCAGATTTCAAACATTTTACACATCCCACAAATCATTGAGTAGAGACCGGTTCACGGACCGGGCGAGAAGGGTGCATTAAAACCCTTCCCCTCTTGTAACCAAACCCCTAAATCCGGAATATATATTGGTTTTCTTGTGACCGGTAAAAATTATTTTTAAAACCATTGGGCATAAGAGTCATTTTTAATCGGTTTCTCGGGTTCGGTCCTAAAACCCGGGTGGCGACTCCAAAACCATTTTCAAACAAAAAATGAGAGCCTTCGCGTGGGCGTCTGCCCGACGGGTGTCCACACACGCCTTTTGTTCCTTCAAGCTCTCAACTTGCTGATATTTTCACGAAGGCTCTTCCCAAGACTTCCATTGACTCTATTTGTCGCAAGCTTGGAGTCTACGATGTATACGCTCCAGCTTGAGGGGGAGTGTTGGAAATAATGTTGTATATTCGGTTGGTATATTGTAATTAGGCAAGTTAATCAATTAGGTAGGTAGAATCAATTAGGGATTTAATTTCCTCTTTCCGTATTATTTCCTTTCCTTATTTATCTTGTACACAGTCTATATATTTCCCCATTGTGAGAAGAATAAATCATATCAATCGAATATTTTGACAAAACACCTGAAAAAGAAGATATACAAGAATGAGGTGTTGATATGCATTTCTGGATTTGCAAACACATGAAACAATTTTTTTTTATCATAACATACATCACTAGACTGCCAAGCAACAATGCAGCCAACAACTTCTCCAACTTTGCGTATTTTTTTGCAAGGTCTTTCCAAATAAGCATGAGGCTTTATTGCTTTTTGAAGTAACACTTTCCAAAAATTAGAACCCAATGGCTTCCCATCTACTTTTACCAACGGACCCCCTACTAATAACAGTTCCCTCTTTAACATCACATTTCGGAATAATGTGACTCGCTAAGCATACTTTGGTCCGTCCTACAATCGCAAGTATAAAATTTTAATACCCACATTACCTATAATTTAGCATAGAAGAGATCATACTAACAAATAGAACCATGAAAAGAAAGGGGAAACAACAATATAGCTAGCCAGAAATAGGAAACAACACAAGCAAATCAAATACCCCAAACAGCTAGCCAATTTGCAACAGCAATAGGGGAAAAAAAAAGGCCAAGCAGATGCAACCAAAATAGAAACAATCATGTTGAATGATTCCTCCAGCAGTGACAGTGGTTATAACCCCATTGTTAGCCCTTTTACAGGAAAACAAAAGGTCAACTTGTTAGTGGATACTTTTATGACGAGTTTGATATGGGTGTGATGCACAAAATAAGAAACTAAAGGAATGCAAATTGTGAATATGTGTATTCTGCACAAAATAAGATGCTTAAGAAAAGCCAATTAAAATTTAGCCTGAAATAGGGCAACATGGTTAAGAATAGGAAGTCATGCCTTGAGGATTTTTAAATGAGTTTATTTAGTTTAGATGAGGCTTACAATACAAGCCCTTTTGTTGCTACCCTTAGTATCAAAGTCCTTGTAAAGGGAGCACTCTTCCTAAAGTCTCACAAAGCTGCGTGCAACAGGCAAGTTAAGGAATTCTTAGAAGTTTTAAAGCCTACTTATGACTGCAGATGACATCCTATCATACACATGATGCCAACCTATCGGCGCGATGCCTATGAAATATGAAAATATGGTTATGCTTCTCTTTATTCTTCCTCTTCACATTATATTCAGCTTTGCCCTTTTAAGAACACTATAAACTAGACCTCACATTATCTATTTAACAAGTAAATCAGATTGCAAGCCCACCCCAGTACTCTTTCAATGGGCCAATCTCACAAAAGATCTTTTTAAAAAAAAAAACAGGTGCTATTGTTACCAAATGATGTACACAGACAGCTTTCGTGTCACCCAAAACAAGCCCCCGACTTCTAATTAAACCCCAAAGTTCCCATTCCCATAATTAATGATGCTTGCAAATTCCCGGAAAATGCCGTAGAAGGCTCAAAAACAATTTGGAAAATGCCGTGGAATGCTTAAAATTTTTGGAAGATCGACTTAACAGAGACAAATGCCATGGAGGACTTAAATGATTTTTGGGAAATCAATTTAACAGAGATAAATGCTATAGAGGACTTAAATGATTTTATCAGAGACAAATGCCATGGAGGACTTAAATGATTTTGGGAAATCAATTTAACAGAGATAAATGCCATGGAGGACTTAAATGATTTTTGGAAAATCAATTTAACAGAGATACATGCCATGGAGGGCTTAAAAATTTTTGGAGTTTAGAAACATTAATTGGGTAATATAAGTACCTGAGCAAGAATAGAAGTATCTTGAGTAGAGATTTTTCTGGACCTTAGCAATTGTACCGTACGACATAGAGAAAGCACCGCGCGGTGCTGGTAGTTGAAGGATATTCCATAGGTAACGGTTGAGTCCTGACTTTCACGCCTCTGTTCAAATTCCGGTCGGTTACACATTGAGGGTGGAGTAAACCGATCATCCCAAGTTCTTTCCTTGTTCATTTTTTTCCAAAACCGAGTGAAACCCTAAGTGTTCAAGAAGCTTCAGCCATGGAAGATTCCGGTAACGACGAGGCTCGGTCCTCATCTTCTGATGAAGTGATGCAACAACCCACAAAGGAAGAAGTGCAAGCGGCAACCAATTTGACCGAAATTGGTTCGGTTTTGATGAGTTCAACCGGTATGGAGTCGCGCACGGTACAATCCGGTGAAGAAGGGGTACCGTCGTCGTCAACAGGGGCGGTGGCGATGGTTGGTGGTGATGGGCAGTCCATGCCGTCGCATGAGGGAGCTGTGGAGATGCCAACTTCGACTGAAAGAGACCCGACACCATCGGGCTTGGCCGGTAGGGAGTCCCGTACGACACTTGGTGGTGGTAATGAGGTTAGTATACATACTCTTGCTTCTGAAATTGAAATGGAAATTGAAGGTGTTGTTAGAGTGGAAAAAGGGGTTGTTGAGGGAGACCAGCAAATTAGTAGTTCCTCTGGGGATGCTTCAAGGGTAATTGATGTGCCGGTTGGTGGTGAACGGGTAGTGATTAGAGGGAAAGGGAAGTCCCTGTGGAAGACATAGTCGGCTCGGCCCCGACTAGTGTAGATAAAGGTAAAGCCATAGTGATCGAGGAGAGAGAAGAGCCTCCATTGTTTGTTGCTCCAATCGGTTCAGCACGAGGTACATGGGTGACTTTTACACTTTGGAGGGAGCATCAGATGCAGATTTAGCAGCGACTATTCATCGCGACCCACTTTTTGCAAATATTCTTGAGGGTAGTGTGTCGGGAGACATTGAGCGAGAGGAGAGACAGAGAGAGGCAAAGGTAGCAGTTGTGGTCCCACAGTTGACCATTATTGAGGAGGTAGAGAGGGCTCACATACGGAGGCCCCGTTTCATGCCTGAGACTTACGAGCCACGGACTCACTTTTTCATACCTTTTGGGTGTGATGCGTACACCCCATTGCAGGACATATATGATGAGGGTTTGATCTTGCGAGACCGGGCGACTCATATTTTGTCCAAGAAAAAGCTGGTAAGTGTTTACCTTTGGTTACTTTTCTTTGTTGCTTTTCCTTTCGCCGTGCACTTATAAGATTGCACCTTTGTTTTGAATCAGTCGATGAGCTCTCTGTCTGGTTATGGAGGGTCTGCTGAGTCCTTGAGATATTACAATTCTTTGCACCCGAGAGTGAGGAGGTTGGTTGACGCTGCAGGTTTTGGCCCGTTTATTGGGATTCTGTCGACTGTGTTGCGAACGAATCGCAGGCTTTTGAGAGCTTTGGTTGAGTGGTGGTGGGATACCACCAACACATTCCATTTCAGGTTTGCAGAGATGACAGTCACCCCATTAGACTTTGCGGCTATCACAGGTTTGAGGGTTGGAGGAGATCCCATCCCATTTGACTCGGGTTTGCACTTGGA
This sequence comes from Gaultheria prostrata, assembly GCA_036023075.1. Taxonomy (NCBI): domain Eukaryota; kingdom Viridiplantae; phylum Streptophyta; class Magnoliopsida; order Ericales; family Ericaceae; genus Gaultheria; species Gaultheria prostrata. The sequence goes on along the minus strand of JAXBDA010002630.1, from coordinate 21,039 downwards.
CCGTGGTGCCATAGAGCACTATTTGGGAGAGAGACCGAGTGGGAGGGATGTTGCAGTGAGGTACAATGTTCTGGAGGCTATTTTCTATGATGAGCCACGGTTAGACGATCATGCAAAGCAAATGGCAAGGGCTTACTTGTTGTATCTCTTCGGTGCGTCGCTGTTCCCGAACCGGCAGGCCATGGTCCACTTGGGTTGGTTGCCAGCTTTGGCAGACTTAAAGACAGCTCACAGGTTTGACTTCGGAGGTGCTGCTTTGTGTACTTTGTACTGTTTCTTAGGCTCTGTCAGTCGAGGTGTTGCCACGACTCTTGGTGGTTAACGGAGAGTGTTGGAGGTATGATACTGAAAACTATTTCCTTGCTTGTCTCTGATATAACATGCTTGATATTCCTTGTTGATAACTCTCGTTTAACCATGCAGATTTGGGCTAACGAGGTTCTGGGAATCTATGTTCCAGAAAACACACATGATGAAAAAAAGGTGCTTCCGCGGGCGCTGAGGTGGGCCCAAGAGTTTTGGGGCAGCAGTGAGCATAAGGGAGACTTGAGTGCTTTCCGACTTTACTTGGACAGGACACATGGTGAGGTGGTATGCCAATTTCTGAGCTGGTGTTATTGTTTCCATGCTTTCCCGCTTGTGCTTTTGATTTCTGAAGATAGCAAAATGTCCTTGCAGGTTCGCTGGGATGTGTGGAGCGGTCTCAGAGCCAATTACCTTCCCAGGAGCAGAGAGATGACACGGGAACGTGTGTTGCTGGAGTCCCCATATGGCTGGCAGTGGTACTTAGGCGAGAGAGTGATACGCCAGTCTCTTGGGACCAGTTTCTTCAGAGTGCCAGAACCCTTTCCTCCACGAGTGTTACTGACACAGGAGTACACAGTGGCTGAGCTGGAGAGGTACACAGTGTTGGACACTGACCTTGTTTTCAGTCTAGATTTGAACTATTATGGCTATGTGGCAAGATGCTTGGCTCATGACTTGGATATGGAGAACCGCTTGGCTATTGGAGCCCATGCTTTGCCAGAGTTGACGAGGGTGATTGAGGTTGTCACTATTGATGGAGTGATGGGAGAGGTGGTTGTTCCTTCCATTACACAACCTGAGCCTCTGGACTTGACGGAGGTAAAGTGAATCATCTGCTTTCTTTATGTATTTCTCTTGTCAAATTGATTGTGATTTCTGACACCTTGCATGTTCAGATTTTTGTAGACTGGGCCATGTTAGCTAATCAACTGATTGGAGACTTGTGGGCCATGGTTAGACAGGGTGTGCTTGGTATAGCCCCAAGGCGCAGGGCTGCCGTTGGAGGTGGAGAGACCAGTCGAGTGGGAGGTGTGACCGCCCGCAGTGATGGAGCGAGTCCAGGCATTACCATTGGTCGTGGAGGTAGTTCTAGCCGCAGAGGCGGAGCTGACCGTGGTAAGGGAGTGAGCAGTGACAAAGGAGCTGGCCATAAGAGAGTGAGCCGCGGTGGAGCGACCCAGTTACATCTTTCCATTCTGTTTACTCGATGTCGTTTCCAAAATATTCCTTGCATTATTCTGACATGAATTCTTTCCAATGTGTAGAGTAAGACCTCATCTCGGCCAAGGTCGTTGATGAAGAATCTCAGTAGCAGCACACGGGTAGTGGTCCCATCTTCTGACAGGGTTCTGAGGCATTCTGTGCTATTGAGAGATTTCGAGTGAGTGGGCGACCTCCTAAGAGGGGTCGTAGAGTTTAGACCGGGCCTGCGTGCCTTAGTTTTTTATTTGGGCGCCTGTTTGACCATTTTTTTCTTTTTCAGATGTGGCCTGCGTGCTCAGTAGTAGTTAACATTGGGCCTGGATGCCCCTGGACACGAGTACCTTTGTTCATGATGTGGATATGACCATGGTTTTTTATAAATTTTTCACTTTCGTATGATTTGTAGTTTATGCTAACAATTAAATTGAGCTTGAAGATCTTATGTTTGCACATGTAAATCCGAACCTTTATTGTATAAATGGAATTTGGACTTTAATGTGTGTGTGTGACCATGAACGTGTTCTGTTCTCATGTTGGCATGTGTACCAGTCACGATTGCATTCAGAACTACTGCCAAGACAGGAAATGCTTATGGTAAGATCCTATACGCTGCATTTAAATAAGAAATGCTATGGATCCTTGAGACATTACGGAAAAGTATATGAAATTTAGGCTATGCAGAGAGTTTGCGCTCCACCAAACGAATCTAGCACTAATAGCACAATGTTTTATTAAATTTTCCGAAAATTTGGACAACAAAAATAGAAGTACAAAAAAGTTAAGCCAGTTATGTTGGGTATACTGAATGGATTTTATATTCGGCATACTTAATGGATTTTTGGATGCACGGATTGCAGTGGTGTTTGTGATGACGCTTACATCCGCACTCGTAATTCTCGTCATGATAATGATATGGAAAATCAACATTCTTCTCGTGATCTTATACATTCTCATCATTGGCTCAGTCGAGCTCCTGTATATAAGTTCCGTCCTCTACAAATTCGATGAAGGAGGGTACCTACCCTTGGCCTTTGCAGCCTTCTTAATGGCGATAATGTTTATTTGGAACGATGTTTACAGAAGGAAGTATTATTACGAGCTAGATCACAAGGTTTCCCCTACAGAGGTAAAGGAAATCATTGATAGCGCAAACGTATGTCGAGTCCCAGGACTTGCGATCTTCTACTCGGAGCTTGTTCAAGGAATCCCACCAATATTCAAGCATTATGCAAAAAATGTACCTGCACTTCACTACTCATAAGCAAGGTCCCAGTGGAAGAACAGTTCCTCTTCCGTAGAGTACAACCAAGTGATCTGAACGTTTTCCGATGTGTGGTAAGATACAGATACACAGACACGCAAAATGAACAAGAGCCCTTTGAGAGAATACTGGTTGAAAGGCTGAAGGAGTTCATAAGAGACGATAGTCTTTATTCTGCAATTGTTGAAAATGTTGAAGAAAAGAACGGTGGCGAAGAGTCAGATGTCGACGAGACTGCTAATTGTGAATACGTGAATATCGAGGGAAAGAAAGTGAATAACGAGAGGCAAATAGAAGCAACGGGGAGGGAAATTGAAGTGTTGGATAATGCGTGGCATTCGGGAGTTGTTCACTTGATGGGTGAGAATAAGGTGATTGCGGCGAAGGGAGCTAACATAGGGAAGAAGGTAGTGATTGACTATGCTTACAATTTCATAAGAAGGAATTTGAGGCAAACAGAGAAGGTGTTTGATAGTCCTCATCAGTGCCTCCTAAAGGTTGGAATGACATATGAGCTTTAGAACATCAACAAAGTCCGAATATATACTAGTAGAAAAACGGGCAACATTTATTTTGTCATATAGGAGTGTATATACTATAAACTTGTAATGCATCTACATCATGCAACAAATGTTAATATTTCTTTGTAACACGTCAAGATTTTGTAAACATATAAAGGCTATATGTTGAATTCTAGCTTATTGGAGTTCATAACTTTGATTAATTAAATGTTAAAGATCCTAATGGAATGTGCACATAAGCTGACCGTCACACTCTTGACTGTCACGGACAAAAAACAAAAAACAAAAAGACCCCTGGGACAAAAAAGGAAAAGAAAATTGTAGAACGATTTAGTACTTGAAAGGAAAAGAAAATTGTAGAATGCTTTCGCAACTAAATCGCCTAATTAAAATGAGTGGCCTCATAAAATGAACGATAGACCTAAGTAATTAGTAGCTCTAACCTGGAAATACTTCCATCCCACCTCCAGACCCTCTATCGTTCAGTGAATACTCAACACGCGCCGCCTGAGTAAACCACGTGACGGTGGCTTTCGATTCACTCTCGCGCGTGGGCTAAGCCCAGTATTGACTTGCGTGTGGTAATTGTTCGAGCAATTGGACATGGGGTTGAGATATTACACGTGAGCCACTATTGATTTGCGTGTGCTAATTGTTCGAGCCGTGCCTTGAGGCACGGGCAATGCACTAGAATGAAATATGTTAACACAATCATATATAGGATTCAATCATATATCAGAATCAATTATGATTGATCGTATATAGGATTCGGTAAATTATGAAATATTGTATTTCTGATCAGTTAAAAATGCCAAAGATAAACCACAACTCCATACTAATTCCTATGTGTTAACACAAACTCTATCTAATATAGTATTCCAGGATGGGTTTTTGTGAGGGAGCCCTCAACGCGACAAGTGGCTACAATTGATTGGCCAATACAATTAATCAAATTATTTTTAAATGTTTGAAATAATTCTTTTAGGTAAACAAATCCTTAATTTATGGGATAACTTTAAAATTTAGGTAAACAAAATGGGATAATTGTTAGAAAAATGGAAAATATATAAAGGATCCTATTAATTACTGAATCCTATATGGGATCAATCATAATTGATTCTGATATATGATTGAATCCTATATATGATTGTGTTAACATATAGCATTAATGTTTCATAATTTACTCCATTCTAAATGCCAATAGGTTTGATTCGGTATATTTGGAAACCCCAATTATGAATCTTTCTAGCCTATATAAAGACAGAGGAGATAACAAGTCATCAACCCAAACAGAAAATAAAAGCAACAAGAAGCAGAAGAAACAAAGGCATGGGGACAAGCCGAAGCAAGCCAACAAACCAAACACCAAATGAACCAAATCCATCTTTGAGCACGCCAACAGACCAAACACTGAATGCACCGGTTAATCCACCTTTTGTTCGAACCTCTGACCGCAATCGAATATGTCCTAGCTGCCTCAACCCTGAGGTTGGTTGACTCACTTCAATTTGAAATTAAAAGCTTATTTTTTTAGTGCAAAAGTTTATATACAGTATGAAACATTTGGTTTTTAGAACAAAAAAATAAACTTAGTACATAAAATTAAAGACCTGTAACCCAAAATCTGATGAGAAAATTGGAGGAAAAAAACAGAGTGTCGTTTACGCTAATATGAATGTTTGAATTCAGAAAAAAATTATGTTTTAAAATGATGATAAAAGTACAAGAGGGAAGAAGGAATATCAAACACTGCTGAGTATGAGATACATATTGGATTTTTGGGGGTTATGTTTTCTTTGGTGGGTGGGTATTTTTTCTGTGGGTGGTTGGGTGTTTTCTTCGGTGTTGGTTAGCCCCTTGTCAATCTCAAGTGGTTGTTTTTTACTTTTTGGGTCTAGGTGGCATATGATCGTTAGTAGTGTAAAGAATATATATAATAAAGTTTTCCCTCTCTCTAACAGCTTAAGTTTTTAGATGAGTTGTTGGTTTACAATCTAATAAAGGTAGGTCGGGGTGCCTTTCTTGATTAGGTTTTGCTCAAGTCTTGGACAAATGGCTCAGGAATTGTGCTTGGTTATCCAAATAGGGTTTAAGGAGTCAGGGCCTAGCGAGTTAGCTGCAAGCAAAAAACGGCCACGTTCTGCCCATAATAGTTCCTAAGCACAACAGCATCCCCAATCCATTATTATGAGTTTTTTTTAATCAAAATATGGCTGTTTTCCAAACAATTCCAAGATTTACCGTCCTTTTGAAAGTATTTGTAAAAATACCATTGTTTCTTACTTCTCATTTTCTAACTGAGAACTCTCTTGGTATTTCATCCGACGTGCTATCGTCCAACGTGGACTGCTTGCCAGCGTGGGTAAACATACTTCTCATTCACGACCAGAGAAGAATCTATATATCTCATATTTGACCTGAGAAGTATGATTTAACTTTACATTTACTGTTGTCAATATACTTCTCGTTTTGGACCTAAGATGTATTTATACTTCTCGATTTGGACCTGAGAAGTGGGTTTTAAACATCCCAGCCTTTAAAACATCCCAACTTGTGTTTGCGTTCCTTCAATAGCTAGGGCTTTTATACTTAGCGTTTTTTCCCCTTTTCACTCACTCTCCTTCCTCCTCCTCTGCAAACACCAGGTACCACCGAGGTCTCAACCAGTGCGGCCCTCCGAGCATCTCCGCCGCCGGTCTGCAGGTGTCTCTCTCTCTCTCTTTAAATTCGTATACATGTGTCTGCATATATATATGTGTGTGTGTGTGTGTGTGTGTAGTTCTTTCCTTCATTTGAATAGGAAGGAGGAAACGACTAGTGAGACTATTTACTTCTCCAAGATTTGGGAATTTGATTTCAGCTGACAAAATAGGTCACCAAATAACTCAGTTGATTTGCTCAATGGTGAACTTTGGCTAATTAGTTCGTTCCTTTTCAACTCTAACTAGAACCCCCAAATAGTTAAGTAATATAGCACAATCTGGTGCATAGAAAATACGATGCACGAGTGGAGTTAATGTCTGGCTGTCTACTGCTTTCCTATCATCATATTCAAGCATGCACATGATCTGAGCATCTTTTTTGTTTATTCATGTTTTTTAGGTAGCATCTTTTTTGTTTATTCAAGCCTTTAGTCTCCATTTGAGGTGATAATTGTAATTATTTTCCTAACATCAAACCACCTAAATGTCGTGTAGATGATGATGCATGTACGATTGGATCCTGGTTCTATTCCGGCCTACACCAAAGACCGGCTATTTAAACATCGCACTGCCAAACTTACAATGTGTGATCGAAAAATCTATATTGGATTAAGCGTTAGTTTAATATTATGTTAAGGTGGTGGTTTGTTTAAATTCATGTAATCATGTTTCTTTTATTCTATGATTTCATGTTCTATGCTTTAAGGGCCGTTAACCCTATGAAATATTATTGTCAGGTTTGCAATCTATTCATGTGAGTAGGTTGCAGTCTTTTTAATGAAGTGTATCTGCAAAATAAGTTCAATTGTAAAATTTTGGGTTTTCCTTTTAGTTATCAAAATTAGTAACACACAAGCCGAAAAAGCCAACTTATATTAAACCCAAATTTTTCATAGATGACAGAAAATTCGTACAACCATTGCACATAGCTTGTTTTATTGGTAGCGATTACACATAATATACTAGCAAACTGTAAGTCTTAAGAAAGAGAAAAAGGGAATAGAGGATCGACATGTTACAGTTACAAAGTATTCAACAATTTGATGTCACACACAAATGGGAAGTTACATCTGGAAAAATTCATTACATCTTAAAGATAAACTCCAGCTGTAACTTGTCATGGTTTAGCTGACTAAAGCGAGCATCAATCTCCATATGCTCCACCTTAGAAATGGTTAATTCCTCCTCTACAAGAAGAAGCATGTGCAAGACGGGATGAAGGTACTAATTTTTAACATGACTTATTTTTAAAAAAACTATATACTTTTTACAATATTTGAACAACTTGCCTTTTCGATATGACTTTCATGATTCAATTTTTAAATTTCATCTAAAAAATAATCATGCCGAAATTATGTTAATCAAAGATAATTTACTATGGTTTCTAGAATTTTGATCGATAATTGTAATTTTAACACATGTGATTCCGTAGATCAGAAATGTTATATGAAGAAATTAATTTTTAACTTGTCTAATGCTCTTCACAGACTCTAAATGGTCAATAATTTTGATTATCAAAGTGAATAAAAAAAAAACAAAGACCTCATTATAAGGAGTTGGAAACAGACAGTAGATGATCCAACGGTATTAGCTATTACCGTGATTAAGTAGGCTAATTGACCATTGAACTCATTGAATGGTAAAGTCATCTTTACTATAACCAAGATTAGAGGCTCCCTGCCCTCATGCAAATCCAAAGATAGAAACTACCTTGACAAAATAGGTAAAGGTGTGCTTATAAAACAAGACTTCTAAAGGCGTGTTTGCTAACCATGCTTTTAGAAGGCGTATTTTTGTAAACTAGCTTCTACTATTTTGTTTTTTCCAGGTCTTATCTCATAGAACGCGTGTTTAAAAGAAACGTTTTTAGATAGCGTGATTGGTAAACACACTTACAAGTCGGATTAAGATTAATATAATTTTTTTCGGTTAATTCGCCTTAACCAACAATGAAAGCGTGAAAAGAAAATACGTTTTCACGTACTTTGGGGATAAATTTCAAAAACACCCTTTTTTTATCAATAAAATTAAAAAAAAAACATAAAAATGAGAGTAAAAATACATCTCAGGTCCAAAACGAGAACTATAAATACATCTCAAGTCCAAAACGAGAAGTATATTGACAACGGTAAATGTAAAGTTAAACCATACTTCTTTGGTCTAATATGAGATATATAGATTCTTCTCAGGTCGTGAATGAGAAGTATGTTTAGCCACGCTGGCAAGCAGTCCACGTTGGATGATGGCACGTTAGATGAAATACCAAGAGAGTTCTCAGGTAGAAAATGAGAAGTAAATAGAGTTTTCAGGTTGAGAATGACGGTAAATCTCTAAATTGTTTTGAAAACAACCATATTTTGATAAAAGCTCCCATTTTTATAGTTATTAGTGTTTTCCAACTGTGCCCATTAATTTCCACTACAATTACGATGGCATATCAGGTTTTATTGGAGCTATGTTTTGTCGAGCAGAGAACATGGGATGGAAAGGGATTTTCAAAGATGACCCAAGTTTCACCTTTTCTTTGATAGGAAGTGGTTAAGTTTCGGAAAAAAATAAAAAAAATTACATGCTAACGTTAGATAAAGATTTTCCGGGTTGTAAGAATGGAGTGAAAATAACTTACCCAGCAATTTAAAAAGAGTATTATATGGTGGTCAAGAGGAGAAAATCGTTTCAAGCAAAAGTAGTTTTTTCATTAGAGAACTATAATGTGTCTAGATATACCTCTGATGCAATATTGTTAGTTTTAGAACTGGAGGAGAAATTCATTCTTGTTGAAAAGTATTTTATTGATACTAGACATTAAGACATAGCCACATGCGTGACAGTCTCTAATAGTCTCACATCAATTTGTATGCGTGGCTTGAACTTGATGAGGAGTTCCACATAAATGTATGATCAAAATTGATATTGCATTAATCGCCCTGGATAAGCCAAAATACATTGGAAGAAGTATCCTTAGGATGTGTACTATTCGAATTATATATACCCTTGAGATGAGAAAAAAAGGTTATCATATCCCACTGTAATAACGGTATCTCACCCTTTCTCATGGCTATGGGATCATTAACTTTTTAAATGACCGAGTTTCACCTTTTGTTGGATATGAAATTCTAGAAAGGTTATTTAAAAGACTATATGGTTGTCAAAAGGAGAAATGAGACGAAATTATTGTCATAGTCTAACAACTACAACATTTGGTACAACACGTATAAAAAGAGAAAGAAAAAAAAGTGCCGAAATCCTATCTAGCTATCTAGTACTTTCCGAGGAAATTCAGAAGCATATTATTTCAACTTGACTCATTGGTGGTATGTCAAGTATAGTTTTATTTACACTTACGATTGTTTTTTATAGGGGTGTCCACGGATCGGATCCGGACGGATCGGATCCGGATCCGATCCGATCCGCTCAGAGCGGATTGTGGTTTTCAAGATCCGGAACCGATCCGTAGGTGACATACGGATTGATCGGATCGTTACGGATCGGATCGGGCGGATTTGATAGATTAAAGAAGGATTATTGCGCGGATTGAGCGGATCCGATCCGGTCATAACGGATTTGGGTTTTTAGGATCCGCAACCCATCCGTACATACCTCGGATGGATCAACGGATGGTTCGGATCGGTTCGGATTGGTCGGATTGGCGGATCGGATGATCCGCTGGACAGCCCTAGTTTTTTATGCTAAAACTAACGTTCTCTTTGTATTGTGTCTGCAGCCAATAGAGGTAGAATATACCAACCTTGGTGATGGTCGATATCTATGTCCAGATTGTCTTCCGATATCTCTTATGGAACCCGGACAATTAGAACCCATTATTCGTCAAGTACACAGCTTTTTCAATGACCATTTGAAGCTTCCTGTCAGAAAGGACATTCCTATCTTCTTCGTCGACGCAAATGAGATATATAGAGATTCCATGCATGAAATCAACGTAAGTTTTTATTCTGTTGGATGTGGAAGGAGGAAATTGTAGTAGGTCCATAACACCGAGTTAACAGTATGCCTATGCCGTCCTGCCCTCGGTTCTTTTAATCGTTCTAATCTCATTTCAATAATTATCAACTTTCGTTTGCCGATAAAAATGAAGAGAAAGTCATCGGTTTAAATGGTTTGAAATAGCGAAGGCCCAATGGTACCACAGCTTAGTATAATTAACCCGCATGTTTACAATATAAAAAATAATACATATTTTTCCAGTAAAATAACATATTGGTGACCATATATAGCTTGATGTTATAATTAACGGAAAGGGTGAGCTTGCACAAAAAGATGGCATGAAAAAACTTAGCACTGAAAAAATAGATATGACAAATATCCGCTATCAAGAATTCAAAATAATTTTATTAGAACACAATCACAACTGAAATATCTATGATATTAATATTATCTTACAAATTAGAGGTGGGGTCCGTTCCCCCTCGGCCCCCAGTTAGGTCCAACCATGGTCCCCAATTCTTCCATGTTGTTGCCAAAGATGGCTCTCTATTCCTCATTTTTTTTTATGGGGTTTCTCCGATGACAATGCACTTTCCCTTTCTTTGTTAGGCTACAAAGCATGAAAGTGACCGGATAGCTCAACGAGCTCAAAGTGTTTTATTTTGTCATGCACTATCCTGCATATGCCGCTTGATTTTTGCTGCATTTCTCATGCTATAATTACAGTCAAGAACCGGTCCTATGCTATTTTGGCATGATAATTTTGAAGGATTATTTTTTGTCTTTTAAAATTTTATTCTCGCATTCGTTAGTTTTTGAAATGTTTTTTTTTAGCGAATTATTGGTTCGTCTCGACGAGGGCTATCTCAAAAGTAAAATTTTATGTTCAAAACTTAATTTGTTTGAATAAAAACTAAAAATAATCCCCCAAAATTATTAAGCCTAAATAAGTGTAGTATGTAGTACTGTTTCTCACAATACCGGCCGTGATTAAAAAAGTATAATGTGAAAGAGAGTGGTAGGTTGGTCTTCTGTAGATGCCAAGCCCTCAATACACTGACTAGTCTTGAGTCCTTGAACCAACAATTACGACCTATCCTACCTACAGACACGATGCCAGATTTTACTCCCTTGTTTACACATACATTTATTTGTAAGATCTTCCTGTGGAAATTAGAATAAATCAATTTTAAGTACTAAGATTTCTACTTCATCAAGTTTATCTGAAATTGCTAATGTTTTCCTGTGATGTTTTTTGGACAGGATTCTGGTATGATTTATGGGGCGACTATAGCGGGAAAATCAGATACGATAAAAATTGTAACTTTTCATTCCCCAATAGAAACATTTCATATTGACCTCTTATCGCATAACATTTTATACGATTCACTCTTTTTCTGCCCAAACACTTAACTATTTATCTTTACTAACAATAGCCTTTCAATTTTGCAATATATCCATGTCTAACAATATCGCTACTTTTGTGCAAACTAGGTCAAAAGGTGTGTAAGAAGAGGGACTAATATAATAGCAGTAACAAAGACGAAGAAAGTAAATGGTGATAAAGTGACTGCAATCTTACTTTTGTTTGGATTGCCAAAGTAATTCTCATATGATTCTAAAAGTTTCATGTCTTCATTTTATACACGCCTTCTATTGAATGGAATTATTTGTTAGTAAAAAACATTGGTAGAAAACTGGCAGTATTGAACTAGCCTTTTACAGTTTGAAACTCTCTTTATGTTTAGTAGAGCTGAGTTTTTACTACAAAAAAAGATCTTTTCAGTAGCGCGTTTTAAGAGAGGCAAATTAGATTCAAGAAGGTGTTTACATTAGAAAGTGAGATCAATCGTTTGGAAACATGCATAGTATCATCTTTGGGCATGAGATCAACTAAGCTACCACGCATTTTGTTAACAATGGACAAAAAAAATATTTATAGTATACGGTAAACTATTTTCAAAAATTTGATTTTTACCTGCGGTACTGGAAAAACCGCCGGGAAAAATACTTTTCCGGCGGTAATTAAAAAAAACCGCTGGTAAAAGTCACTTTTTCCGGCATTTGTTCAACCGCCGGAAAGAGTGACTTTTTCCGGCATTAATTGACCCGCCGGGAATGGCTAATTTTCTTGTAGTGAATATTTTACTCCTGATTTATATAGAAAGCCCTATTTGGAAAATTTAATTTTGATTGAGCCATCGATAACGCCTAGCTTGCCTAGCCTAAATATATCCAGTAATATTAAGGGAAAATATGAACATAGAATCGAATAAAGAACATGCATGGTAGATACCAAAGAACTTATGCGATTAGTGATCTCCCATTCCTTAAGAGTTATGACAATGATATGTTAGTCAATGTAAAAATCCATAACATTCTTATTACGTTATGTATGACACACACCTCTTGATTTCTTAACATTTTGTAAATAAATCCATGATATTTGTTGGGCAGTTCATAACATTAACTTGGAAATCGATAATATCTAGAAACATATTCAATTTTCACGATGGTGTCAATTCTAATGTGAAATATCACGTACATTCAGGCAGGTGGTTGGGGCAGCTCTAGCTCATGAGATGGTACATGCATGGATACGGCTCCAAGGTATTATTTCATGCTCTCGCACCTTTTGTTGATTAAATTTTAACTCATGGTTGAGAATATCCTTATTCTATACTTTCATCTTATCGTTGGAGGTGACACACGATTGCTTTATGAATTTTGTGGGTATACAACATCACACAATAATTAGAAGTGATAAACAAATATTGTTTGAAAAGTTTATTAATTATGTAGGCGGAGTCATATATGGTCAAGTGGGGTTGACCCCACTCATATTCATTTTTTTTTTAAATAGATCCCAAAAATTTTAGGTTTCAGTGATATTCCCCATTCTAATAGTATAACATTGTTAACCATCTGTCAATAGGTGTGGATAATATCACTGAAAGCTAAAAAAGTTAAATTTTCAATTCGTATTTCTTACTTATGAATACATGTTTATAAAATTTTATGAGTATCGATTCACTTTTTACACATCATTGGTGCTCCAAAAGAACCCAAGAACTGATAATTTTCTATAACTAATACAAGTTTAGTTTTTTGGTACTAAGTACGAAGAAAATGAAAGTACTAGACCAGGCACCACTACCCGAGATCTCTGACTCCACCCCTACTTTATGATCAGACTATAATAATTAAACTATTGATTGTTGATGATCTGTTGTATAGGCTGGACCTTTACTTTGGAAACGCCGGTTGAAGAAAGCATATGTGATGTGGTAGCTACCATGTGGCTAGACTACACAGCTGATGAGAATGATCCATCATGCACAAAAAATAATGCATTTTTTGCAAAAAGATTGAGTAGGTATCTTAGAAGTTCGCATGACAATGATCAATCGTACACTGAAAATAATGCTAATTTTGCAAAAAGATTGAGTAGATTTCGAAGGTATTTGCTTGAAAACGGTGGTGCAGGTGCTGCGGAATTTCCGAAGGCCAAACGCGCAGTTGAAACGTATGGCTTGGAAGGTACATTGATGCACGTTGCTCACAGAAGAAGTATTCCAGAGTGAAATAAACATTGTTGAAGCTTGTGTTACCTTGGTTAATTATTGGTGCATTTTCAAAATGTTTTTATTTCATCAGTATCACACTTTTGTCTTTGTTATTGTCTTTTTGATGTTTTGGTAACTTAAAAGTACTGTCGGGACTTTCTTTCGACACTTTCATTGGGAAACTCATTATGGAAACAAAGAGCAATGTTATGGTATTCAAACCATGGTCACCAAATGTAATCATCAAATATTCTCTTTTGTTTAAATTTTGAAATTGAAGCATAATGGTTTGTTAGCGGGTAAGTTTCTTAGCGGGGAGGCACCAATTGGGTGGATGATTCACCCTGATCAAAGTGTTCGTTTCAATGGGAAGTTGTTTGTACCCATCGGTTGTTGGGAGGAGATTTTGCGAGAATTTCACCATTCACCATTCGCCGTGCATCCGAGTGGGACGAAAATGTATCATGACTTGCGTAGGAAAGTTTGGTGGCTGGGGATGAAAAGGGACGTGGTGACTTTTGTGTCTAAGTGCTTGATGTGTGTCAACAAAGTAAAAGTGAAACACCAACGACCGACGGGAGAGTTGGAACCTTTACCGGTATTTTTTTGAATGGCAAAGAATTTAATTAATCTTTGATATGATTACAAAGATTAAAAGGGAAGAGGAGCCAAACATCATAGAGGAAAAGCATCCAAAATGATCAAGCAACCTCAGACCCACGGAGAAATTGGATAGCAAGATGCCAACCACAAAGATCACCTGGACATGCCCTGGGATACATCTTACAAAGATTCTAATAAATTGTTAATTCTGAAAAGGAAATCATGTGTTGAAAAATCAGCAACCTCATCCTTGGATTTAACCCCAAAAGCAGTCCTTAATTAATTAGATCACCTGTTTTGTCCCAATCCGGAGTTGCACTTTTAAATACAAGTTTATTTCTAAGATTCCAAATAGTCCACAGAACAGCCATAGGTGTAGCATCCCAGATTAGTCTTTTTTCCTTTTTCATTTTCCAATCTTTCCTCAAACATAACAAGTTGACCACAGTTTTTAGAGGAACCCAAACCACACCCCACCAAGACATAATGTGGATGGATGTTCGGGATACAAGAAAATAAGGATGGAGCCCGAAGATGTAGAAGCAAAGGCCTTCCGCACAACAAAAGGGATTTACTGTTACAAAGTAATGCCTTTTGGCCTCAAGAATGCTGGTACCACTTACCAACGTGCCATGCAAAAGATTTTTGATGACATGCTCTATAAAATAATCGAGTGCTACATGGATGATTTGGTTGTCAAGACCAAACAAAGAGGGGGTCATCTACAGGACCTCCGTGCAATCTTCAATCGACTTAGGAAGTTTGACTTAAAAATGAATCCTCTCAAATGTGCTTTCGGAGTTACGTCTGGAAAGTTCTTTGGTTTCATCATTCGACATCGAGGCATTGAGGTTGATCAATAAAAAATTGATGCCATACAAAAGATGCCAGCCCCAAAGAACATAAAGGAACTTAGAAGCTTGCCACGTCATTTGGTTTACATCCGCCGATTCATTTCAAACTTAGCTGGACGTTGCCAACCTTTCAGTCGACTAATGAAGAAAGATGCAGCTTTCGCTTAGGACAAAGCTTGTCAAAATGACTTTGAAAGTATTAAAAGATACCTACTCAACCCTACAGTTTTAGGGGCTCCTATTCCTGGAAGACCGTTGATACTTTACATAGCTGCTCAAGAAGAATCTCTAGGGGCAATGCTTACACAAAACAATGAAGAGAGCAAGGAGCGAGCACTCTACTACTTGAGTGGAAGGTTGACAGAAAATGAGTTCAAGAACACCCTTGTTGAGAAGATGTGCTTGGCACTTGTTTTCTCCTCCTAAAAGTTAAGGCATTACTTTCAAGCTCACACAATTCATCTTGTGGCAAAAGCAGACCCTGTCAAGTATGTTATGTCCAAACCTATCCTCTCAGGACGCTTAGCAAGGTGGTCTCTCCTCTTTAATGAATTTGAAATCATATATGTCCCGCGAAAGGCGGTAAAAGGACAAGCTTTAGCAGATTTCTTAGTAGATCATCCTATCCCAGCTGAAACTCAACATTTAGTTGCATTTGCGTAAAGTGAAATTCAACATACCTGTCCATCAAGTCGTGGAGAACGTGTTGGTAAAGGAGAGGTAACTTGCTCACCATCTTGCATATTGTAGTCATCCCCTACAGACTCCTTAATTATAGGTTGCCTGCTGGCGACATTTGGAACCTATGACATACCAATATCATTTGTTAACATGGCATGCTTAATAACTATATGCATTTAGAAAAACATCCAAACAATATGAAAGCACTTGTCTCGTTCCATTTGTCCCTCCGTGGGACTCAAAGAAGGCCATCTGAGGCCCCATACGCTTGGGATGAGCCACTAACATCTCATTAAGTCTACTATAGACACCCCGATTTTGGACCCGGGAAGCGCTCGAGCATTCCCGATGATGAAAAAGACCAACGAAATACTTTGGAGCTTGAGTAAGTGCTTGAAACCTAGCCAAAATCCACGAAAACCCACCCAAAGCCTCCTTAAGACAAACTCAAGCCTACACCATCTTTTAGTACATTCAAAAACCTTTTTTCCATATATAATACCTCCCAATCCATTTTGAAAGGAGGGAGATGCGCGCGTTTTGCTAAAATGACTCATTTTTCCGACCTCTTGAGGGTAAAATGGTCATACACTTAAATGTACAAATTTTCTTGCATCCAAACCACTTGGGTTAGAAAGTAGACTCAACCACCTTTCCAATGCTTCAAACCACGCCTAAAATGGAGTTTGGTAGTACCCGGGGGAGCCCCGCGAAGTTTGGCCTATTCTGTAGTCCCCTTGAGCGCTCAACAACACTCCATTTGAGCGCTCAATACCCTTCCCCTTGAGCGCTCAACACCTGCACAAACAGTTTTCTACAGAGCATCTTCCAGCTGGTTTTCTATCTAAACTAGGGGCTCCTACAGGTTTTTCAGACGCTCCCTGGACTCCACAACCCTCTCCATCACTTCCCTCTCCATTTTGAGTTTCAAAAACTCATTTCCCTCTCACTCTCACTCTATAAATCCCCCCTCTCCACTCTTCCATTCTCTCTCTTAGCCTCTCTCACTCTCCTACTGTCATTTGCTCTACTTCACAGCCCCCCAAACTCACCCACTCACTCATACAACTCATTTCCGTCCATACCCCTTTTCACCATCAAAATCCACTTTTCTAAGCCAAAATCCACTCTTAATCTTCAATATATCATCATCCCTTCAAAGTGTAACCAAAATCAAGTCCAAACCCACACCAATACTACCCAAGCTAACTGTTTTTTGTCCATAAACTCATCTCCAAAGCCTTCAACCAATCAAACCCTCAAGTCAAGCCTTGTTCAAGTCCAAAAAGGTAGAAAATATGTGAAAACCAAAATGTTTTGGTCCCTCTGAGGGAGACCAGTGGCTTTATGCAAGTTCTTTGTACTTGTTGTGAGTCGACAGGGTCAAACAAACCAAGAAAAATGATTTCAAAAATTTCAGTTTAAAAGCTCTTAAGCGCTCAACTCATAAAGCCCTGAGCGCTCAAACCCATTGTAGACTGTTTCCTGTTTTTGCTTAAAAAGTGCCCTGAGCGCTCAACTCCTAGTGACTTAAGCGCTCAAGTCCATACAAAAAGTCAGTCTCACTGTTTCAGCCATAACTTTTAATTCCGAACTCCGTTTTCAACGAGTTATATATCAAACGTAGATAATTTGAGGAGCTACAACTTTCAAGTTTTATACTTTTCCAAATTCTGTCTTTACAGTGCCCGAAATGTGCAAATAAGTTTCTGGCAGATTGGTTTTTCTTTCAAAACCATGTTCTAAAGTTCTATGAAGTTTTGTATTCTGTTTGTTTTGGTTCATTTTTATCATTTTGTATGATCTTTCATGACCTATTCATCTCTAAAACTATTTTAACACCTTTCGATCATCAAAAGATCAACAAAGATCATGCATTATGGTGTCTATTTTTCAAGAAATCAAGATGTGATCTTGTTTTGAAGGGAAAGTGATAATGTTTTGTTTAAATTTCAATGATTAGAATCTGTGAAGTTTATGAGGAAGTTAGAAAAGTGAAGCAAAACATCAAAACACATAAGCTGAGGAGTGGCTTGAGCGCTCAAGTCTCACCCCTTTGAGCCCTCAAGTCAGCTTCCAGTCCAGTTCTATTTCTAGTTGATTTTGAGTTCTGATCATAACAATTAGCCATTTGGGGGTGTGTGTGTATGTTATTTTTGAGCTAATGTCAGTCTGGTATTTTCTCTCTTACTCCTATTTCATCTCTCATATTGTTTCCTTTCTTTCTAAAAAAAGATCATATATTTATTCTTGGCCATGAGTACAAACCAATCTCAAAATACTTCTTCTCTTTGAAATTAAACTGCAAAGATTGTACTGTGGAAAGAATGTATATGTTGATCATGCTTGTTAAACTCTGGAACAAAAAAGGATAAGAAGGAGGAAGTGACTTGAGCGCTCAAGGCCCTCACCCTTGAGCGCTCAACTCATGTCCAGTACACCATTAAAGAAGGAAGTGACTTGAGCGCTCAAGTCCCTCACCCTTGAGCGCTCAACTCACATTCAGTGTGCCAGACTGATTTTAGATAAAAAAAAAAATAGCTTGTCTCATTTTGTTGCTATTTTGGCTATTCTGTAATAATTATTTACTGCATAATGTTTATTTTTAGTTCATGTTTAAACATCATCATTATCATCATCATTGTAAATGAACGCGCACAAGCATCCTCGATAGTTTTTATTGTGTTTTATCTCGCGTACGTGCATCCCATTCCCGTATTCCCCTTTTACATGAATAAAGTTGAGTTTTAAACATTTTCTGTATCCCACAAATCATTGAGTAGAGACCAGTTTACGGACCGGACGAGAGGGGTGCATTTAAACCCTTCCCGTATCATAACCAAACCCCCGAACTCGGAAAAACATTGGTTTTCGTTTGACCGGTAGAAATCATTTTCAAACCATTGTCGTAAAGAGTCATTTTTAATTGGTTTCTCAGGTTCTGTCCTAAAACCCGGGTGGTGACTCTAAAACCATTTTCAAACCGCCGAGAGCCATCGCGTGGGCGTCTCCCCGCCAGGTGTCCACATCTACGTTCAATCTCTCATGCAAGCCTCTGCTCAATCTCTCCAGCAAGCCTCTTCTCAACCTCTCCCGTTAGCCTCTGCTCAATCTCAACGCTAAGTCTTTGTTCAATCTCTTGAGTGGCCTCACGTACTTGCCTCAAAATCTCGTTAGCTGTGGAAGAAGAGGAGGCATGGGACAGGGTGGAAATTGGGCCATATACTGCACTCTAAGGCACACCTACACCAAAGGTTTTGCAATACCCATGCCCGTCTTCTCCCAACACTTAATGGAAAATCTTGTCTCGAACCTCTGTCGTCTGAAGTGACTCTGGTATTTCAGCAAGGTATTCCTTAAATTCTGCCTGTTGGCCAACATAAAAGATAAGTCAGTGATGTAATTTCTCAGACATCATTAAAAAATAACATGCAGTGAAAGTTTACTAAATGATATTAACCAAGTCGCTCATACCAATACTCTCTGCACATCTGGGTCATTTTCATCACGTGTCTTGATGAAGAGACTCATTTTGTCAGTGTTCTCTCCTAGTGCACTCATCTAACAGTATTCAACATAAAAGAAGTTGCATTGAACTTGAGTTTAAAAGTTATTTGTTAGGCCAGAAAACCATGATAAAATATTGATATAAGTTTTGGAGAACGGAATACCTCATGCTTGATTTGGTAGAAAGGTTTTTGCCCAGTTCTATGAACTGGACCACATATTCTCGATTTTTGGAGTTCCTATTTGCCATTATCTGCGAGATGAAAACCCAAGTCAGGGCCAACACAGAATTTCATTAATTTGGTAAATTTTAGCTATTCCCTCAATCGTATACCATAGCAGCTTTAGACCCCTAATAGCTCACAAGTTCTACCCCCCTGATCTGGTAAGACTCTCTTAGGCATTTTCAACAGTATGTTCGGGTCGTCTTTATGCTTAGCATAAAAGTTTTTCTTTGTTAGGCCCTTGTGATTTCTCCATAACTTCTTACCTGCACGCATGACGACTGGCCGAAATCCTTCTGGACAATCCTGTACGACAACTAAATATGTAAGTAGACATCTAATATTACTACACAGAACCGTAGAAATATCTTGTACCTCAATCTCCTTCCAAATGGTGCTTTTGATATCTTCAGGAACTGCATCCCTCTCAAGATAAGTTAGGGGAACTCGGTGTGGGTTGCGCACTATTATACCTAGTTGTCCCTTGAGCAAGGTGCCTTCATCTCCCAATGGCTGGAAATTATTATCGAACATCACATGAAGTTTGGCTCCAGTACCCCACTTCTTCATACCCTTAGTAGCACAGCCTCGACCACGCGTCTTCATAATTGTCTCATGAGCTGAAATATAAATTAATAACGTGAACAAACATGAACAAAACAATTATTTTGGTATCAACAAGGTCATCATATTATTGTTTAACGAAAGAAGAAAACCGAGCCTATTGTGCTCATCATATTGATACTCTTAAATTATACAAAGGTAGATGTGTTTCCATTTGAATAAAATATTATGTACCTGGATCATATGGTGACAGTTGTGTTAGGTGTCCTGAATGAGACAGTTGTGGAGCATGGCATGGTTGTGTTGCTTGAGAGGGTAGTGTCGCATGAGATGCGCGTGTCTCTTGCAATGGTTGTGGTGTTGGAGCCTACACTTCTGCCTCTGATAAACTTATAAGTATTGTCTCTGCCATCATGCAAGGGCGTTTACTAGCCTTTCTCTTTGTCATAAATGGTTTTACACAATTTCTTTTAGAACTAAATCAGAGTAGCATATAATTAAATATGGACACCATCGTCAAACTAGATTTCAGAAACAGAAGGAAGATTACAGATAATGAGTGCCATTTGTAACGACCCGGATTTTCGGGAGCATTAATTAAGATAACTAATTAGGATTAATTAAATAAAAAGAGTTTCCATCAGAGTACACATTGGAAAACGTGAAGTGCAACCCATTACAAAAATACTTAGTATGGTTTGAGAAATTAATATTACAGATCCAACCTTAAAAATAAAAGGGGTGTGTTCTATAGATTAGGGTTCAACCCTGAATTCCACGGCTCCTCCTGAGCCTGGTCTGCCGGAAAATCCTCGGCTCCAAAATAACCGTCTCCTTCGACACCAACAGTACCTGCTTGATCACAGTCTGGCATAATACGTCCGAGTCGCGAAGCAACATCATAGTATTATACCAGGGTCACACGAAGTGTAACACCTTGAGCGATAAATCACTCCATAACTACTCTAACCCTCTCAACCCTTGCTTAACATACAAGTACAACATATATGATTGAAAAGCAGTAATTAAAGGAATAAGCAGGAAATAAATCGTAAAGCAGAAATTAAACACATAGCTGATTTCATTACTAGCCATTAACTTA
>JAXBDA010002629.1:0-40889 GCA_036023075.1 Gaultheria prostrata | reverse complement strand
TATTCTCTTTTTTGATCAGCATTGTCCAATTCTTTTCCTACTCTCTCTCTCCCCCCGATTAACCATGGCAGAATAGGTACGGCTAATATCTCTATACCTCTCTCCCTCTCCCTTTCTCTCTCGCGCTAGCTGTCTGTTGCTGTTTTTCCTCTCTCTCTGAAAGTTCGGATCTGCCACTGCAATTTTCCGGACGAAATTCCCGGTAAGTGAATCTCGTCTGGTATTGGCCGGATTAGCCGGAACCGACCGGTAATGACCGGAATTAACAACGGGACGGAATTTGAGGTGGGTGTTACCGTTTATATGTAAATCCGGCAAGTACCGGCCGGTAGGTACGAGATTGACAACCTTGGGATGAACACAAAAATTGAATGAAGGTGGGCATAAAAAGTGCAGTACCTCTGAAAAGGAAAACCGTCTGTCATGTCCTCTTTAGTCTCCATTGCTCTACACAATGAAAATGATTAGTAGATGGAAGTACACAAAAGAGGGAGGGAGGGAGAGAGAGCCATTGTCAAGATATACGCATGGCAGTTTCATTGCTCTACACAATGAAACCACACGGCAGTTTTTCTGTGAAAGGAGTTGGGCAGTTTTTCAGATATACGTATGGGTTGAAGCAGTTGGGAATAAGTATTTGTCCATCTTACCCTTGCCAGTTACTAAATGGGAAGCTTCGAAAAAAGGGCAAAAACGGAAAACACTTTTGTGACAGGCTTCAAAAAAAAGGGACACCAAACTGGTGTTCTCTCTTTATATATTAGAATAGATGCCTCTTGCATACGCTATTGATCTTTTCTAGTTTGATTTTTGGTACTCGTTACTTGTAAGCCTAATTCAATATACGCGGAAAATAAGAAAGACTCTTATGCGTGATTTTTGATAAGTTTTGCCCCCACTAAACAAAAAACACTTGAGCCTTCTAGAAATAGGGGGAGAGGTACCACAAGAGCAAGTGGGCATCTCTTTTTGTTCATCCAATCAATGATAACAAGCTCAAAAGCAAAAATGAAAGATGCCAACCAATCCTAGGATTACAGTTTCCACCCCATAAGTCATTTGATCTTTGAAAAAACAATGCAGTGAGAATCTAATGAGATAAATTTTCACTTCCAAGGATCCTTGGTAGAGGAGAAAAGGCAAATTAAGAACCCGGGGGTTTGGCCAAGTGGACATGAGAAAGTAATATGTGATTATCTTTCATGAAGTCGCATGTTCGAATTCCAGACCTAGGGCCAATGGAGGATTTGCCTGGTCACTAACTTCAGGGTCTCGGAGTTAGTCGTAGTGCACACAAGCTAACCCGAATATTGGATTATATAAAATTTACAAATTAAAAAGGAAAGGAGAAGTGTTGTTTGAAAAAGTGGTACTTGTTGTTTAATTAATAGTAATAGAGAATCTTATATAATTAAGAGGTTGGTAGTTAGATGTTGGCATCAAACAGGAGGAAATGTGACAGTGGAAGAGAATCTGGTGGAGTCCTTTTTATATACTCCATAGAGTCCCCACCTCTTCTAGGTGATGGAAACCCATTTTGAGTAAATGTAATAATTGGACATTGTGGGGACCCATCCTTATTACTCCTCAATTTGACATGAATCCAATGATGTTTGGTTGAGTTTGTTGGAAGAAACCTTTTAATGAGCATGTAGTCTGATTTTATTTTCACTAAAGTTTATAAGTATCTCAAGTCTCTTTTCGCACACGGAAATTACCCTATATGATTGCCATAAGGTAATTTATCAATCTATAGTCTAATATACAATTATCTTCATCATATAGTATTGAAATGAGTTCCAAGGACATGGCTCATTTTCCGTGTGCCACTTAATTCTAATGTTTTTGTGTGATTGTGAACGGTTTCTTTGCTTTTTGCATTCGTATCTCCTAAATTCACGTGAGATTTTATCTGGATATCAATCGAGTCGACTATTAGTAGATGATGAATCTGGTCTCTACAAATTAGTCGACGTGGCATACAGATGCAGGAACACCGTGAATTACATAAAAGAAAACTTCTAACAAACCAATATGGACAAATTGATCTTGTGACAGTTGAAATGTTCAAAGGACGTAGTTGGCAGCAATCATTGGCAATCACTTTCTCTGCCATTACAAGTTGTATTTTCCTCTTGTTTTTTTCCCTTTCTTTTTTTTGCTCAGTCTCTTGGTTTTTTTCCCTGCAATTAAACCAACTTGTCCCTTGCACTCATGATGCATAGGGTTCTTTGTTGAAGGCCAATAAGGACTCAAAGCATACATTTGCGTAGGCAATAGAGATCAAAACTAGGCCCTTGTCTATGGACCTGTCCAGTTCTTCTGGTCCAATTGATTGAGTCTTTCATGACCCCTAAAATATAATCGGAATCTTTCGATTTTGTAGAGCTTCTCAAGTAGATCATGCACGTAAAAAACTAACTTGATCAAACAAACTATTATTTTTTGATCGGAAACTCGATCAAACATTAATAACTCCGATTTATGCAAGAGAAAATAGGTAGACAAATCGATTTTAGGGTAAAAAAACTAGCTCGATCAGATTTTAGAACTTTCACTATGTTATGTGTGTGAAATGACCCCAGAAAAGAGGTTAATCAATTGTATGTACAATTAGTCTTGGCATTAAAGGAAGCTTTAGTCAATTTGCAAGTCAATTTTTCAATAAGTTATGGCCCTTGATGGGCTTATGTGCATGTGCACTTGATGCATAAGAAAAGAAAAAAGCCAGAGGCTTCCGACTTTCCATCTTAATTTATTGAAAAATTTGCCAAAATTGGTAGGTAAGTACCAGAGACGAAGTCAAGAAATTTATAGAGAAAAAAGAAGTTAATTTGTATTAATAATATTTATCATATATTACGATTGGAGCGAAAATATAACATTAGAATAAGTGGAGTGATGTTATGTTTTTTTTAAAGAATACATAACCATAAATAGAGAGAGGATAAAAGAAAATTTTAAAACTTGAGAAAATTGTCAAAAAAATTAAGAATACTCTAGTCCTTACTAAAATGTCAAGGCGTGCTATGGCCACCTTTGGCACCTCCTTCGCCCTTTCCCGTTGTCCCTTTTTATTTTTATTTTTTTGATCGGTAAAAAGATGCATGAGATTGATTAGAGATAGGGGCGAAGCCAGAATTTTAAGTTAGTGGGGTCAAAAATTAGCCACACACAAGTTATTTTTCTATTTGCTCATGCAAAAAAGTAACTAAATTAAGAAGTTAACTATAATGTTGATATACAAGTGATACGTGTATTTGTTTTACAATTGGTCGCTTTGACTTGCTATAATTTGAAAATAAAATACAATAACTTCATTTGTAATAGTATCAACTCTCGAAAAAAAATTTGATTTTTCTATGCATTTTAAGCAAGTTGAGGCAATGTATGAAATTTTAACGGGGTCAAAATTTTAAAATTTAGCTTCAAACTATTAAAAATTCTTATGAGAAATTAAGGTGAGAGGGATCAAGTAACCCCTCTTGTCTTTACTGCCTCCGCCCATGATTAGAGATGAGGGGATCAAACCCCATGCCTCTTGCATGCAAAGCAAGCGCTATACCATTTGAGCTACATCCCCTGACACTTTCCTTCGTCCCTGAGCCGGACTAATGATTAGGGGTAAAATTTGGTCAGTTCGGTTAAGGTATGGTTTGGTTTGGTTTTCGAGGTGTTCAGGAACGAACCGATTGGTTCTGCGTAATTTCTCCGGAAACCGATCCCAGACGGGAAAAAAAATAATAGACCGAAATTGATTCAGGGTGGTTCGGTCGTTTTTTTCAGGTTTCTTGGTCTGCGTTAAGATTGAAATAGACGGTTGAGATTGATATGGACGGCTGAGATTTGTTTCCTTGGGGGGGTTTAAGATGGACGGCTTTGATTGATCGGTCCAAATCACAATGGTTTTGAGGTATTTCGGTTTGGTTCGGTCCAAAGAAATTTCCAGGAAACCGAGACCGAACCGAAAATTGATCAAACCCACCCTTACCCCGATCGGTCGGTTTTTTTTTTCAGTTTTTCGGTCCAACGGTTTTTATATCACCCCTAATAATGATAATTATGATTTTCGTGAATCCTCATTCTATTATGCTACTTTCCTAAAATTCCGTAATGAAGTGGATCATGGACCTAGTACGGTAATGATGGATATTGGGCTGGACCTAAGTGGATTCTGAAGGGTTGGCACAGCAAGAGATAAGTTGGGCTCAATTTCTTTCTAAGCTCCAAAATACAATTAGTCGTACAAAAGGATATTGAAAAAAAAAAAAGACTTATCTATTACTTTAGTCTTGTAGTTACAGGCAGATATACCGGTGGTAAGTACTCGATCCAAAAATCCTATTCCGTGCAATCTAGTTCTAGACCCTTCGTGTTCGAGTACTCACCGATTCTCGATTGAGCTAAACTTTTGCATCTATCAACAAATAAATACATACAAAATAAGCAATTTTGATCATCGACGTAAAATTGGCTTACCAAAAGGTAATCAACAAGGTAATTGATTTTGGCATTCCATTTTTTGATAACCCAACTCCAATATTTGTTTGTTAGTCTTCAAAATACACATAACATAATCACTAAAAGACATTGATAAAAAAAAATCTCTAAAAGACAGAAATTCGAGTATAATTATCAATATTTAAAGTGCTAAAATTATTTCGCTACGAAAAGTTGGTAAAATTACACTAGGCAAGAGGGATTGGTGAATAAATCTAGACCCTAGATAATAATAAGATAAGATGCTACTCCCTCCGTTCCATAAAGTTTGTCCGGCACGGAGTCCAAGGACTCTCAAAAAATGCACTTGTGTCAAGAAAAAAATAATATTTTTTACACAAATTAATAGATAAATGTTTGTTCTATTATTTGGTGGAAAAAAATTAACATTTTTTTTGTCAAGAAACTAATTTTATTTAAGTCCTTGGACTCCGTGCCGGACAAACTTTATGGGACGGAGGGAGTAGTTCTGAGAGTCCAGCAGGACTAATACGTGATCATAGGGAGGACAAGGCGTAGCGTTTAGGTCAACAATATGCTATGAAAGGCTCTATAATATATGGTGTTGTGCACAGCCGTTCTGTGCACCCCTCGGCCGCCTGATCGGGTTTTGGATGGTTCAGATGTGTTTGGCAATTTTAATTTACCGTCCAAAACACAGTGGCGGAGCCAGGATTTCAATTCGGGAGGGGGCCGAAGTAAGAGGAGATATAAAATTGACAAAAATAATATATTGATTAAGCATAATAAAAAAAGAGTTCAGCATTTAAGTAAGTATGCTACAAAAATGTTCGAACTATTATAATCCCAAAACGTAGTAATTTCTTTTTTTGTTTTAAAAAATAATCTTTTATAGTGACCATGAGAGTGTTATTCCATTTAAAACATGTGGTCAGTTGAGTGACAGCACGCCCCCCGCTTCCTAAGAGATGGACGCATGATACTCTTTGCACTAGGCGAGGGTTCAAAGTTCAAACCCCCACCAACTCCATCGCCTTTCTCCTAAATTAGTACTAATAGAATAGGATTGTTTTGTTAAAAAAAAACTTCACATGCGAAATGAAAAAAAAAAAAAAACAGCCAAGGGTGGGGGTGGCCTTGGCCCCACCCAACCCTATATGGCTCCGCCATTGCCAAAACACTATCAGACGGCCGAGGGATCCCAATAAGGATGGCATGCACGTGCTTAACCTAACGTGATAGGCAACATCGGCAACTGTTGGAACTTGTGGCTCATATGGAGAGGTACCCGGAAGTTCTAATGAAGGCTAGATGCGAAGCGGAGTGAGGGAAGCGAAGCGACCGAATTAGGGTTGGAATAGGAGTAGTTATTATAAATACTGTCTATTTTTAAAAAAACCCAGCAGACATTCGATCAAATAACAAACTCACTCTCACTCCCGTGGACGTACCCGGATTTTGGGGAACCACGTAAAATCTTGTTGTCGTTCCTTCTTTACTTTTTTGTATTCTATATTGTGTGCGTGTGATTGATTTAGTGCTAACAACAACTAAGTGAACGTCTGTGTGTTCGCTTAAACATCGGAGTGTCTTTCCAGCAACCATTGGTCGACGGTCATGCAAAACTAAAAATCTTGTTGTTTGTTTCACATGAACGAAGTTCCGAATTTGGGCAATCATGCCTGTTATATAGGATGCTTCGTAGGAGCTCCCCGTTTATCACTTTTACAACAGTGCTTGAGTCAGCTCCATCTTCATGTTTGCATGCCTTTCTCCAACATGATAGTGAGCCCTCTAAATATAGCCAAAGTTCTGCTTCTAGAGTAGAGCTGCTTGACACTTTCCGATTGTAGCCAAAAATCCAGAGGCCTTCACTATCTCCAAAGACTCCTCCAAAGTAGGGCTGCTCAAAAAACCGGTGAACCATGAATCCGGTCCGGACCGAACCAATCCGCACGTTTTGGATATTAACCGTGGATTAATGGTCTGGACACGGATTCAAAGAATAAAAAACCGTGACTCGTGCCATTGAAGTTATACCATCATCTATCTATGTTTAGTTTCACTTCACCTGCATTAGGCAAGTACCAATGAATTAGCTTAGGTAGTTTAGAGCCATTGGTGAGAATCGATTTAAAAGCCTCATTTATCTCTCGGCAAGGTATATAATTTTTGTACTAAAAGTGTGTATAAGGTACGTAAAAATGGATGGATAATTCTTTGGAAAATTTCAAATCGGTTCAAATTTCTTTTGGAAAATTGCAAACTGAACCGGACCAATAGTTTTAAAAAACCAAATCAAACTAATTTTTCAGTTCGATTTTTTCGATTTTATTGGTTTAGCCGGTTTTAATTTTATCCCCAGTGGTACCATTTTTCTCCCCGCGTTAAAAGAACAACTTAAGTGGGTGGAAGAAGATATGGAGGGCCTGTTCGGCCAACTCATTTTTGCATTTTCAGATTCACATTTTTTAGTTTTGGGTATTTGGCTTCCCAAACTCAAAACAAATTAAGCCAAAATTCGTTCTCAAAATTTGACATTAGAGAGGAGAAGTGAGACGAGCTTTTTGAATTATCATTTTTGACTTTTTCTATTTTATTTAACAAATAGACTTACAAAATGTATTATGCATATATCTCTCAAACACTACTATTGTTGCAAAATGCATTCTGCATATTTCTTCCAAACACTCTTAGCCTCCTCCTAAATTCAAAATACATTTTAACCATAATCCAAAAGACCAAAAAATTAAAACTCAAAAACTCAAAATGAGACTATCAAACACCCCATAGTACACTAAGTAATATAAGGTATTAGAGCTGCCCAGCGGATCGCCCAATCCGTCCAATCCACTCAAACCGCCAAAACCGAACCGTCCGCAAACTCGGTGAGATCGCGGACGGATGCGGATCCTAATATTTTTATTTTGGCGGATGCAGTTCGGGTTCGATCCGCCCAAATCCATCTTAGATCCGTCAAATCCGCCCGATCCGCAACCAAACCGACCCATCCTTATATCACTCACGGACGGGTTGCGGATGCACAAAATGATAATCCGCCACGAGCGGATCAGATTGAGAACTGAACCGATCCGTAGCCAGCCCTATAAGGTATATATAAAAACGGTTCATAAACCTGAAGTCTTGGATCTGGATTCAAAGCAAAAAAATGTTACAAAATCCAAAAGCCCTAATTCCAATGCAACATTCATCAACATTTAGATATGGTCCCCGCCCAACTCGCATGAATCGATGTTCCTCGCATAAAACATTCCCCTAATTAGTTAAACTCTCTTAACATCAGTTGGGCTCTTCTTGATCTCTCACAATTTCCTTCTTTCAAGACAAAATCTTTCATATTATAATGGCCAGAGTTGGAGATTAAGTTTGTTTCCAATGTTTTTTGTTTGACAAAATAGACAGCAGAAAAAGTTTGTCCAAAGGTGGTTTCATGTGGCTTTTGCTTTGGTTTTGTGCGACATTTTAGCCAGTACAACTGGCCGACAAGTGGCAGCATCATTCTCCCATTTTTTTCACCCTTAAATTAATTTGCTCTTCAAGGTAGTAGTTTTTTCAGTGAAAGAGTAAGAACTTCATTGATATAAATTACAACTTATTGTGTGTAACAGATACACATGAAAAAAGATATATAGCATGCAAGAAGGACAAAAAAACACAACCAAATCAAATGATGGAAAAATATAGTGATAAATTGATCCAGTGGTCAGTTGTCGGAGAACCACATGCAAAATATCAATGCGCAGCTGTCATGGACTCATGGTAGTTCCACTATTGACGAGGCTTCCTCGCAGAAATTGACCGATACCTGGAACAACGAACGACGTGGTGCATCAAGTGAAAACCTCCGTATGCATAAACAGAATTTATGGCATAAAGATTGCATAAATGAAAACCTAACATCATGAAATTTATTCGTGAACGAGACGGGGGTTCATGTAACATCCCCTATCGGTGGGTTGAAAGGAAATGAAATAGTTTATAACAAATCCCAAGCAGCTACTGTATAACTTGAGATTAACCTTTTGAGCCATGTGATTAGGCTAAGGATTAGTAGGTTAGTTGACGCGGGTCGATACACATTCCCGATTTTAGAATTGTTCGAGTCATCGTGACCAACGGATGAATACTACCGCTCATCCAAGCCTCTTTCTTAAAAATAAACTTTAAGAAGGTTGCTAAAAAAACAACAACGTAACAATACCATTTCAAAGCCTTTATTACACCAAAAGTATCTTTCAAAACCGTATTTTTCATAATACTTGCACAAAAACAGAAGATATGTCCTAGGGTGGCAGCAACTCCATGTCTACTTTAATAAAGTTTTTTGCCTTTCAAAAAAAAAAAAAAAAACTCCATGTCTACTTCTGATTATCTGTATAGGAAATTATAAATTTTCATAAGCCGAATGCTCATGTGAGATACAAATACTAGAGTTGCGTGTTTTTACCATGGAGACAATTCCTAACGTAAATGCTTGCATAATATGAACTAAGATAATCATATGATTCATATGATGTACGATACAACAGTTTAAGTTTTATGTAGGGGATCGACCCTTCTATCTGTGTGAAATGATCAAATCACAGACCGCTGGTGCCCATTCTTTCCGTCTTTGTAACTCCATTCTGTGTTATGGTAGTATCTTTTAGATCGTCCGCCAAACTCAAGACAACTGTCTGGACGCATCAATATATCAGCCATCATCCTTGTCTGCCAGCTATAGATATTTTCTAAGTTTTTAAATCTATAACATCATCACATTTGTCTGACGTTATGCTAGTCTTTTAACATATATGAAAGCTTATTTGTATCTTTTTTCATGGCATAACTTAAAATAATTTGATAATCTTTCTAGTATATACATATGCTAATTTTATATGTAAAGAAAAATCATATAACTAAAGTATGAGTATCTCACCTTCGTCCTTTTTGAGCCACGTGGTTAGGCTAAAAAATAGCAAGCCGGTTGCCTGTAACGACACGCCCCAGCTGACCTGCTAATTTATAGTCTAACCACGTGACTCAAAAGGTTAACCTCAAATTATACAGTAGTTGCTTGGGTTTCGTTATATACTATTCTATTTCCTTTCAAGCTACTGATGTAGGACTATAGGGGATGTTACAATTTTCGCACCTTGTGATGCAACGTCCCTGTTGCATTGACGCAACAACCTTTTCCCCGGTGGTCATGGTGTAGCATTTAGTTTTGCATAACACTTTGCTCCAACTCCGAGACTCAAGAGGTGGCTCATGCAAATTCCAGAGATGGCCCCCACCATATTGACCTGGGTTGTGCTAATGTGCTCTAATATCATCTGTAACTACCCGCCTCAGCTGACCTACTAACCCATAGCCTAACCACATGGCTTAAAAGGTTAACCTCAAGTTGTACAGTAGCTGCTTGGAGTTCATTATATACTATTCCATTTCCTTTCAACCCACCAATGTGGGACTATAGGGGGAATGTTACAGAAAAGAAGGAAGAGTATAGTATTTTTCTGAAATTTGGAAGTAATATCAAAGCAAAATCGGGGAAAATGGCTTAAGATTTAGTAGTTATTTTTTATAATTCAGGGTGTCTAGATCACCGTCCAATTGTGGTACCCCAATTAAAGTCGAGACAAAATTTTGTATGAATTGCCCCAATATGAATTCACAACACCTGGTAGATTTTGAAGGCCAGACCTCAGGATGGATAAATAGGTGAGACAAGGAAACTGTACGGAAATGTAATTGGTATGGATCAGATACAAAACTGTATTTAAAATATTCCTCTGATCGAACCTATTTCTTTTTCTTGGTTACAACCTTTGAACATTTTGGAATGATTATTTTGATTCCATATTCATTGTCAAGGGCCCCAAAATTAATATACTATAATTAAGCACCACTTGTCCCCTAAAAATAAGCATAGAGAGGCACTAACTAGGGAATGAAGTAGGGATATGAATAGATCACTCCCATAGTAAAAGTGTTGAACACAAGCTTCCTGTTTATAATAAGGAAAACACTTGTGTCACACCATGTGAATGTTTTATAATTTTTGTATGATTGTAGCATGGTTGAATTTTAAAGGTTAAAGTTGTTCCAAGCCTTACTGCCAATGGAGGAGCCAAATATGCATGTGAATTTGGCATCTCTTTTTCCACCCTATCACACATAAGAGCTCCATTTGTTGTATAATACAAATTTGACATTATGATTGGAGATGAAAGATTTTGTGAATGTTAAATTAGGAGATGTGAAGTCATCACATAAGCCTTCAAAATCATTTAATTGACATCTCTGAATTTCAAGCCAAGATTAGAAATGAGTAGATAGCTAGTCTTATTATCACTACAACAACAACAATAACGGAACTCATCTAGTCGCCAATCATTGGGGGTATGGGCAGGGATGGTTGACAACAGACCTAACCTTTGGCAATATACACAAAGTGGCTACGCTCAGAATACTACTAAAACAATGACCCCCCTAAACCTCCAAGAACCGAGGAGCTACGGGGTGTTTTGTTGCAGAACCATGCCCACAAATCAAAGCCAAAAGACATCAAGGAAGATAAATTTAGAGACCCAAATCAATTTCCGTACTAGTATAGATTGGCTAAAAACCAAATTGTGAAATCGAGCATGAATTTGGCTACAAAGTGATCAGTTCCCACCAACTTAGTAGTGACTGTGGGCCGGACAAGCATTGCTAGTAAGTGGAGACATATTGATTCCCCACATGTTAAAAGCATACTTAAGGCCATCATTAAAGGCACAAACAAAAGAAAATGAAAAGCATGTAGTAACATAATTAACCAAAATTAAACATATGAATACTGATTGTGGAGCAATTATATGGAATATTGTGACAAACTACTTGTTCTCATTGTTGATCATTATATTAAGAACTAGCTAGGTCCACCTGATTTTCCTAGGGTTTCTGGGATAGTTTTTGATTTATGAATCTAATGCTTAACATGTTCTTTGGTCTATTCTATTTTTACAATCCTTTGTTTTAAAGTATACACAGCCGACCCGATTTACCCGTTTCTTTTTTTATCGGCAAAGAAATAATTAATGTATCATAAAGATGAAAACATAAAATCATTGTAATAGGAAATGAAATGCATGAAGGAGCTTCGAAGAAAAGCATGAGATTCCCCTAGTGCTGCTACTCAAAGTAAATCAGACTTCCCTGGTGCTACTACTCACAAAAACTTCGTCTACCTCAGCTCCTCCTCTCGTGTCACCTGATTTGAGAAGTTACTTGTTTCAAGGCTCCGTTTCTCTTATCAAATTTTCGGTTTTTTCGGCTGGGGCTTTTTGGCAAAAAAAGAAGCTCAAAAAGCCTCAAAAGTCTCATCTCACATAAAAAAACTCAAAAACGACAATAAAAAAATAACCTAACATTTATCTACAGCTTAAAGAAGAAAAAAAACCACGAGACACACCACCTAATAAGCTTAGAGGAATTACGTTTAAGTGACACTTCGCATTTACTGGTAGTTTTTTGAAATAGAAAATTGGTTCGGACATTTATGTTCAGAAACAGATTCAAAGTCATTGTATATGTGTGGATTTAACGTGCATTGTGTGAGATTCATGTGAGATGATTTTGAACACATCTTTATCAGATCTCCACTGCAACGCTAACTCTTTTGAAATGAGCAGTTGTCAGATAATGTTACAAGTGGTGGAAAAAGTTTTTGATGTCATAAAGTTTCCGGTCCTAGGATATGTACACTCGCATGCACAAACACATTTTAATCGTTCATTTTAATAAATCGACAGTCCGGATTTTAATTACTCTTTGACCGGTAAAAGTGTATTTAACATTCGGACCGTCGGAAATGCTTTTTGACGGTTAAGATCCACCGCTTGTGGGATTTTTTTTGAAGTTTCAGATTCAAAAAAAAAAAAGTTTCTGAATATTTGACCAAGGGCTGGTCTTCTCTGGGGTCCAGTCTTCCATAAAGACTTTTCTCACATAAACTAATCCTATTGCTGGTTCATGTTATTGCAGATAAGCTTCAAAAAAAATGTTGGTCTTTTGAGTTCATTCTTTCCACTTTTCTGCAGTAATTTGCTTTTAGTTAATTTGAGAGTGCACTTGGGTTCTCCACATATTTGGTTGATGAGCATGTCATATTCATCTCTGCATCTCTGGTGAAGCTTTCCTGGATTTGCAAAGAAACTTGTTTCATTTCCAGGGGAAATTTGTTTTCTAATGCAAATTTGGGGGGGGGGGGGGGGGGGGGGGAAGTGCCATGTGTTGAGCTCAGAGATCTGCTCACGGCTTCTCTAATTTCCAAGTTTTGAGGGGTGTAAACTGGTGTAGGGCAGCTAGGGTTTTGGTTCTTCCAAGGGAATCAGGTGCAGAGGAAGACCACCTAATTACTCCAGTTTTCTTTCTTTTTAGGAACAGTGCAGGATTGGGAACTGTGAGCAAGTCTGTGTGATGAGAGGAGAAGAAACCAAGAAATTTACATTCACATTTCTCATCATATTTTAACACCACACTCAACATTTTCCCACTCTCTCTACTGTTTTCTTTCTTGCCAACCAGTGCAGCCTTTACCTGTTTCCTCAAATCTCTAAGCATAGTACAAGTGTACATCTTGGATTCAATCTGGGTCTTTTTCCTCCCTTCCTGGTCATTCCCTTTTCATATACATATAAAACCCATCATCTCCATAATCTATTGAAATCTACTCAAATCCAATTCCTTACCTTTTCTTCCTTTCCCACTATCTCTAAAATCCAATGCATATTCTGGTTTCTGACCAAGAAAGGTACCAGTAGGGGATCTCAAGTTTGAAAAGTGGTCCTCTTTCTCTCTATTTTCTTTACTTTTTTCCTAGCTAGAATAGATCCACATTTGGCTGCAAGAAAAGATACAGTAATCTGTTACCACTTTTTCCTCTCTCTTTCCAACAAATAAATCTCAAAAAAACCAATTTGCCCCTTCAGTTCCATGTCCTTGTTGCTCTCACTTGCATAAAGGTTACCTTTTTTGCTGCTCTCTTCTTTTTCCATATTTCCATGGCTTGTTCTATGTGTTTCTTTTGGAACCCCTTACAATGGTTTGCCCTTCTGTTTCCCCTTTTAGTCTCTATTGCTTTTTTGGGTTGTGGGTTCTTCTTATCTCTCCTCTTAACAATTTCACTTGTCATTCTGTCCTATATTTTCTTTACCTTTTCCAAGCACAAACCATTGCTTTTGGAAACATCAATGGCAAAATTAGTGCCTGAAAATGATGGTATCACACAACAACAGGACCCCCAAGAAGCTGAAATGGGTCAGATTCAGGGCTATATGGTCAGACCATTGGACATTTTTTCAGAAAGTGAAAGTCTTGATCACTCATCTATAACTGATCAAGATTCTGAAGCTGAGTGGGGATACTCAGGCAACCCGGGTCAGTACCCAGGTAGCTCCGACGGGTCGATTTCCGATGAGGAAAGCCTCATTGAAATTGCCCTACCAAGTGGCCACTATGTTTGTGCTCCTGAGAAAGAAGAGCCAAAGTTCAATTTACAGAAGAAATTCCCAGATTTAATGGAGCTATTGGCTGACATGAATGAGATGAATGAGGAAGATAACTTGATAGAGATTGACATTTCCATGGGATCCATCAAGTGTTCAAGGTTTGAAATTGAAGCATGATCATCAGTTGAGTCTCAATTCTGTTTATAGTGTGGATGATGTTCATGGTTTTTGATCCTTTGTGGATTTTTGCTTCAATTGACGCTTGGGTTTGGGTAATTCTATTAGCAACCCATTATTTGCTAAATACAATCACAATTTACTCGTAGAATAGGTTGTATTTAGCAAAGAATGTGTTGCAAATAGAATTACTCCTTGGGTTTTGGGGGGTTCAGGGTATTATGGACTTTTTGTATTGTTTACTATTATTGACCTTGGCCTAACATGAACCTTGGATACCCTTTAAAGCACCTTGCTTAATTATGATATGGGCCTTTGTTTTCTCTTGATGCACATGTGAGCGCCCCCGCCCCGCCCTTCCGCCCTCTTCCGTCGCTGGGAGGTGCGATTCGGGCTGGCTTCCGTTGCCGGAAATACACTCAATACGGCATCAATACTCTATCTCTATGTTGGACAGATGACCATATGCACTACCGAATAAAATCATACCAAGTACCAACTTGTTGATCATCGGGCGACGGCACAACCAAAGAACCTAAGCGTTACGGACAACCAAGGTGGGGTGTCTACAACACATTAAATGTACTGAAAGTTTAAAGGCCATGCCCAAATAATTGGATTTCCGGTTGCATTTCCTTGTCATTTATGGAACTAATTTGATGACCATTTAAGTTCAAGGATTTTTAGTCCACTGTCTGATTTTGTTTTAATTTGACATCAAGGTATTGGAGGTTAGAGTATTATGGACTTTTTGATCTTGTTTACTTTGTTGTTTACATTAAGGTAGGAGTAAAATACTTCGGGGTTTGGACTGCAGGAAGCAGACACCCGAGATTGAATGGTGTGTAGCACATGCATTTCAAAATGTTACGAGTTTTCTGGATAAAATTTACGACACGCACTAATATGCTACTCCCTCTGTCCCAATTTGTTTGTCAATTATTCCACTTTCTGTTACACCTTAAATTGCTTATATCTTACAATCTATAATATTTTTCACCGTTTTAAAAACTTTGTATAATAGAATTAATCGTGTACTATCAAACAAGATTCATATTGCATATATTTGGAGATCAATATTAAAAGATATAAGCAATTGAAAACTAACACGATTATCAAAAATTGACAAACAAAATGGGACGGAGGGAGTATGATTTTAGTGAAAATGTTATGAACTTTATTGCTGAAAAATTACGATAAGCAAATGTTATGATTTTAATGAAAATACTATGAATCATATTATCGAAAGGTTACGAAATTTTTAGTATAAAAGTTACGAGACGCACCATAATGTTATGAATATTTATGAGATGGTACAATTTGAACCATACATTAAGTACATATGGTACACACTTACAAGGGGTTTGTATCGTAGACTTTCTCGTCCCTTTAAAGCAGCTTCGTTTTGGTATTTTTGTCTAAATGATATTTTTGGACTCATTTTGTTTTCAAGTTGAAGGCTACTCGTTCTTCCTAAACTATTTTTCTAAATTATTCTTCCTTAATTATTTTGCCTAAAAAAATAATCCAAATGTTTCATTAATTTACCTGGAATGCTTGGTTCTTGAGTAAAGACAAAATTAGCAAATTTAAGTTAGGGGGAATGCACTCATTAAATGGATTTTCACAAAGCGGCTAATGGTACGCACACTCGCATGCGCCATATGCATGCAACTCATCTCAACCGTTCATCTTAAAAATCAATGGTTCGGAATTTAAATAATTTGTTGTGCGAAATACGGTTAAAATGCACGTCAGTGCATTTGGCGTACACAAGTGTGCGTACGTGTAGTATTTTTGTTTCAACTTCCATCTCCCTGTCGTTGATTTTTTCTTTTTTCTTTTTGTCGTCCATTTGGGATCATTTACTGTTTCAGGTTCATGTTTTGAGGTTACAAAAATCGGTTTAAAGACCTAACCCACTTGTTTGTCATCATGATGGTTTTTGACAATATGGATTTTGACAAGATGCATTTTCTTTGGAGAATAATTGCTGTTAATCAAATAGTGAATTTTGGGTCCTAGTCCCTAGACATCACATCATATCGCCAAAAGTCTAAAGTCTAAGGACTGAAGTGTAAACGAAGTTTAGGAAAGAAACTCTGTTTTCATACTCTCTCTTTACCCAAAATTTTACCCAATTTTGAGTAAAAAAAATTGAGTAAAAACTTGATTTGGTATGGAGTACTCCAATGGGCAAAAGAAAATCTAGGCATAAATTTGAGTAAAAGCTTCATTAATGGCATTGTTGTAAATTTAAGGGGGAGAAAATAGCCTTCAAAATTTGAGTAAAAAAAACCAAATTTGGTAAAGAATTTGAGTAAAACCAAATTTGGTGAAGGATTTGGTGAAGGGGTGGAGTGGAGTTTTTGGTGGTTTTTACTCAAATTTAAATTTGATAAAGAATTTGATGAAGGAGTGGAGATGCTTTTAGTACTTAGTTTTCCAGTAGGATTTTGTACATAAGTTGGTTGGGACACCACGCGATATCGCCGAAGTAAGATTTTTGGGGAGCTACTTCAGCTTTAGGCTAAAATGTTAATGGTGTACTCTCAAAATGGATCAAATCTTCAAGTGTCGGATTGTTTTTCCACCATCTCTTCTAAAACCAATTGGTGGTAGGAAAGGTTTCAGTTAAGTCTTTTATGACATTCGATATCGCACCCGCAAGTCTATTTTTAGAGCAGTCGCAATGAGTGACATTGTGTAACCAAATCCATGGGGCACTCCGGGCCCAACACCAAATCCGATATTGTGATCCCAAAGTGTTTATTTCTCGAAACTCGTCAAGTAGATTATCTTTGTAGAGAATCAAATAGTTAGATATCAACAACAAAAAGTTCAGATCATGTATTGTCCCACACTTTTGTGATCTAGTGGACGAGTTCTACAAATGAATGGTTCGATTCGCTTTTTTAGGCTCGAAGTGAGCTCCAATGCTCCATTTAGGAGCACAACAGCTACCCAAGTCATTTGCAAAACTCGTTTGAGAAACTAATTGTGAAATGAAAAAACATACATCTTCCATATCTTAATACGGGTGGCAATCTTGATCCAAACCCATAAACTTATTCAAACCCATCAACTCTAAGTGAACTCAAACCCAACCCATTTACGAGAGTGGTCATAATGGGTCCTAATCCATTAAGACTCATTCTAAATGGATCTTAAATGGCTGGGTTAAATGGGTTAGCTTGTATTACTCAATAGTAGAGCTGCAAATGAGCCGAGTCGAGCCGAGTTTTACTGTGCTCAAGCAGGTTTATTAAGTTTTTAACGAACACGAGCTCGAGCTTAGTGAAAACTTAACAAGCCAAGCTCGAACCGAGTTAGCCTAGGCTTGACTCGAACTTGAGCTTATTCACGAGCCTTAACGAGTCAACGGAAAAGTACATGTGTATACTCATATAGGCTTAAGACAAGAAATAAAGTTTTAGTTGTGCATGTATATATATTTTATATCTATATACTCTACAAGAAAATAGTCTCAATTGCAAAATAATAGTGAAATTTAACAATAATTTGAAAAGATAGTGCATTAATATATCAAATTGGAACAAGAAGTTATTAATTTTATTCCTCTAAAAGATAAACGAGCCTTATCGAGCCGAGTCTTGGTGTGTTCAGACTTGTTTGTTAAGGTTTTTAATGAACTCGAGCTCGAGCCGAGCCTCAATAAAAACTTAACGAACGGGGTTCGAACGAGCTCTTTTCGAGCCAAGCTCGCGAACGGCTTAGTTTATTTGCAGCCCTACTCAATAGGTTATTCACATACCCAGGCCCGGCCCAGGCCCAAGGCCCACAAGGCTTGGGCCTAGGGCACTCCAAAAATGATCAATTATTGGGGCACTCCAACATATTTTAAAAATGGGTTAGACTAGAACTCTTTTTTTTACCCAAATAAAAAAAAGACCCAATATAAGTTACAAAAAAGCCTAAACTATTGTGGCTCAATCTTAAAAAAAAGCCCAATATTAGTTAAATGGCCTAAACTTGATGAAAAAAAGAATTTAGAAATCCGGATCGACTTTATTCCTAAAGAGTTGCAAATTGGAATACAAACCAAGGCATCGAAGTTGAGCGAGAGAGAGTACAGGAAGAACCAAAGAAGGGAATTGTCGTCCGTCGTTTAAACTTTTAGGGCACATTTTTTAAATTAGGCCTAGGGCACTCAAAACTCTTGGGCTGGCCGTGACATACCACAATTGCTAATACCAGCCATAGTGTTACCAACGCCACCCAAAATTACTATTGTCACTAATAGTTTTACCAATGCCACCCAAAATTGTTATTGCCACCTAAAAATTTACTACCCATTAATTGGGTTATTGGACGGTTCAGGTTTGACTATTTATAAATGGTGCATGTTGGATATGGAGTACAAAACCTATAACCCAATCCATATATAATCCACTGAATTTTATCCAAATCCACAAATTCAACACCCTTTATATCTTATCCATCTTTTTAGCAAAAAGGGTAAATTTCACTGACCTCCCCTGAGATTTCTGACAAATACACGGACCTCCCCTCAGGTTCCTGTAAATGCAGCGACCTCCCTTACTTTACAAACTAATTCGCAGAGACCTCCCTTGGCGTTACTTCCGTTAGTTTTACTAACTGAAAACGCTGATGTCATCCCTTTTTCAATTTTT
Organism: Gaultheria prostrata; assembly: GCA_036023075.1. Classification (NCBI taxonomy): domain Eukaryota; kingdom Viridiplantae; phylum Streptophyta; class Magnoliopsida; order Ericales; family Ericaceae; genus Gaultheria; species Gaultheria prostrata. Next base: position 22,099 of record JAXBDA010002629.1, on the reverse strand, counting down.
ATTGCCCATATTGCCCTCCCTCTCATTCATCCTCCTATAAATAGGATACAATACACTCTCTTCCCTCACAATACACACAGTTGCCTCACTGGCTCTCTCTCTCTCTCTCTAACATTTGTAAGGTAATTTCTTCTCTACTTCTTAATTTTAGAAATTTAGAAATTCCATTTAGTTGAAAAAAATGGAAAATGCATATTTTTTTTAACCACTAAAGATGCTCTCATGCTCTCTCCATATTTCCCCTGTTTTTTTTTTTTCATTTTCAGAGCATGGAAATGTCATCTTCTAGCATTGAAGGACCTGTACTAAGGGCAAGGGGCAAAACATGCTATTGTGGGTTGAAGGCCATCCTCAAAATCACTGGTAATGAAAAAAACAAAGGGAAAATATATTATGCATGCCCAAATGATGAGTGCTCAATGTGGGATTGGTGTAGGGGAATTAACTCAACTGGTTCGGTGCAAATAGAAGCTATGGAAGAAAAACCTACTATGTCCAACTTCAACACTGAAGTGGAATGGGATATCAGGCTCGCAAATATCACTGCAAGGGTTCAAGTATTGGAATCGAGCATGGGTTTCATGAAAATGCTTATAACCATTGCACTGGTGCTCTTGTTTGTGGTGCTAATGGTAATAAGGAAGTGAAAATGTTAAAATTGTAGGCGTCTTGTGTATCCCAATGTCCCAGGTATCCTAAGTGTCCTATTTTGGAATGAAAGTTTCCTAAATTTCATTTGTAGTGACTGGAATGAATGCAAGGGTGGTGAGGTATGTAGTGCCCAATTTTGTAATGAATGAAAGAGGCCTATTTTGTATGAATGATCAATGCCTATTTGGTAATGAATGAGTGCAGTGGCTATTTTGTAATGAATGATCAATGCCTACTTTGTAATGAATGAGTGCAGTGGCTGCCTTCTAGTGTATCCATGCACTTCCTCTTAGCCCTATACAACTGGCTCCTTGAGGCTTCAATACCAAACAAGTCTGCTAACTTCTCCTGCATTGTATCTAACCCCATATTTGGATTCTCCCTGAAACTACTTAGAAGCTTTTTTGCAATCCAAGTAGAATTGGCTTCATCATTCTGAACAATCCTGGCACAATTGTGTTCCCCCCTCAATGTCTTAATCTTATATGTTGTACCATCTGGTAGTGGTGAAGCATGTATCCTCCAAGGACAGCCTTTGGTAGCACAGTGTGCAGTTACTCTAGCCTTTTCATTTTTGTCCCTTACAATTTTGAAACCAGTGCGCACAGTATAATCCCTTAAGGCATCCCTAAAACTATCCACATTCCTGAATATCATTTTTTCTTCTAAAATCACCTCTCCATTAGGGCCAATGTATGGCTCCTTCCCATGATAACTAGAATCAAAGTAATTGGCTTTTGGGGCTTTGGGGGGTTTACAGACTTCATCATCACTATCATTTGCATAGTTACCCTCATTATCCTCAGACTGGTAGTTACTGAGTGCATCATCATCACTAGTGACCTCTTCCTCATCCAAACTAATTTCATCATCAGACTCATTCTCCCCATCATCTACATCTCCATCTTCATCTTCATTCCAGTCCCTATCCTCATCACTGAAACCATAAACGTCATCTTCCAATATTTCATCACCATCTAAAATTCCATCACCTTCCACAATAGCACCCTCCTCCACCCCACCACCACCTTCCACACCAGCATACTCCCCCACCACCTCTCCATCATCAATCACCTCTATAACTTCCTCAATGTTACTCAATTCAACATTAACGGGTTTAGTAGCTGTCTTAATAGTTTCAGTAGTTGTAGGCTCAAGATCCACAAACATTTCCACAGTTGTAACCCTACCCTCTACATAAAACATATTGTAAACATCAGCGTCAGTCTCCACTTTCCTCCTCTCAGGGCTACCAGGAATGTCGCACCACAATTTTATAGTTAAACCTCTACTTGCAGGGATGTAAGATAGCACAACATCACATACATCCTCAATCAAATCGAAATACGAGTACCTGTCTGGATCCACATTTTTTATAGCAACCACTTTGTCTTCATAGTGTAAAACAATTTCAAACAGGCGAAAATGAGTCATACCTGAAATGAAGAATGTATTAATATATAAGAAAATGTACCAAAACAAGTAAAGAACATCAAAATAAATAAATGTACAAGCCCAATTCTAATTTTGATGTCAGAGAGACAAAACCCCCAAATTTTGGTCAAATACCTAAGGAAAAAACCCCAAAAAATTGACAGAAACCCAATTTGTCAACCAAAACAGATGACCAAATCTCTAAATTTCACAAGTACCATCCAAATGGACCAAATCTCTAAATTTCACAGACCTAGCATTCAACAAACATATTAAACATTAGATATTCAGGCCTAAAATTATCAAATAAAAAAAACAAAAAAATCAGCGTTCTCGTAGAAAGCCTCAGATTTGTTTCTCTAGGGTTTGTTCTTGTCGAATAATCTTGGTTCAAACTCTTTCTTTAACTATTGAAAAAATCAGAACATCCGAGGACTAGAGAAAGCCTTGTGTTTTCCTGTTCTTCGTTGAGAGAGAGAGAAGAGAGGAGAGAGAGGGGGGAAGAGAGAAGAAAGATCTACCGGCTGTTCTGAACTTTAATGCCTATCGACCGTTCTTAGAGTACTTCGACCTCCATCTTGAGAGGAAGGAACGAACCTGTGCAGCAACTTTGATCGTCAACGTATATGAGCATCAACCTCCATCTTCGCAAGCTCTGGACAAATGGATGCGCACGTCGATGTCTCTCTTCGAGATCTCAGTGTTTAGCGCTCTCTCTCTCTCTCTCTCAGTAGAAGGGTGGGTTTGCTCGATTAGGGCTGAAATGAGATGATGTGTGAATATATATACATAGGGGTACAAAAGTCATTTCATTACAAATGTTAACCCTGTTAGCCAAAAATTAACGCCAGGGGGGATAGTGGAAATTAGTTTGTAAAGTAAGGAAGGTTGCTGCATTTTCAGGAACCTAAGGGGAGGTCCGTGTATTTGTCAGAAACCTCAGGGGAGGTCAGTGAAATTTACCCTAGCAAAAAAGCATTCCAAAGATAGGAAACAAATATTCCACTTTCTGATGTTTTTTCAAAAAGTTGTAAACCAGCAACCAAACATGTTTGAATTTATTTTATTTTCCCATAAAAAGAGAGCATATATACTTCCAAAATGACAGTCAAACAGGACCTGAATTGTAGAAATGGGGCAGTCGAGTGTCTAGAGGGAAGAATAAAACAAGTACAGCTAGTACAACCAAAATAGAGGATCCTGAAGCCATACTGCTTGATCCTCATGGATAAGGGGAGTGAGCACATCCGAGCCTGTTCTGAGATTTGTGAGGCGTAAATTAAGTGAACTTTTCAAACGGGCCTCCCAAATCTAAATATATATTGAATAGTTAAGAAACATTACTAACCAAAAAAAATCGTAAAGAAGTTCATTACAAACATTTGAGAGCATGGCCTCATTCCAATGAAAATTTTAGTCTGTGTCAGAATTGGAATGTATCTTCTTCCTTGGTTATTTAGATTTTGCTTCTAGTTGTTTGAATCTAGTTGCTTGTAACTGGTTATTTCTCCTAAGGTTTGGTCCTGGGATAAAAGGTTTCTTGTGGTTGGTTAAAAAATGTCAACTTACCCAAAAAAAAAAAACATCTGAGAGCATAGATTTTCATATTAATAACCATAACAAAATACTATCATTTAAAGATTACTTTGCTCGCATTTTCAGCTCCAAACATTTTATTTGAACTTGCGTGATCAAGTTTAAAAGCCATAGCTTTTTTCAATTGAAAACATAATTAACTCAAAGGTTAGTTTTGATCAACTTTAACTTCGAATGATACGAGTGGTAGGCGAAGTCCATTCAGGGGTTACCATTTAAAGGTTTGAAACTAACAAAATGAGCACCAAACTATCTAATGTTTGGATCTTTTCACTAGGTTCTTACTTTAAATTGAGCTCTTAAAAATTCTAGACATGCTAGCTTTAATTCTATGTAGCACCCGTTTGTATATAAACCTATCAAATTGGAAACCCCTAAAATTAGTCAAAATTTAGGGGCTTACATTGCTTTACGGTCTTTAGTCCAAAACTGGCTCTGGAACGATATGTAGAATCCTATGCTATCTTTGATCCATCAAAATGACCATCCTACCTTCTTCTTTTTTAATTATGTCGAAATCAAGTTACAAGTACAGATGAAAGAATGTGGCTTTTGGGAAAAGAAATGAATTGAAAAGAAATGCATCAGATCAGATCAGGTCTTGAGGATATTGGCCTTTAAGAATACTTGAATCAGTCCAAGCTGCTAGTTGAATACTTGCCCTCTAAGTACGTACGTACTGATGGATTATAACCTACTCAAGACATATGGATGCAAATCAATTTTTAGGGGCCAGTAGGCAAAAGGAGATTACTGCCAAGTTTTTTCCCTCTTATTTATAGGTAGGGTTAGTGAATTAGTAAGTTACATCACAACTGTAAGCTTCATAGGCTGAGTTCATTTTCGGTTGGCAATTTCATAACACAATATAGATTTGTACTTTTTATTTTTAGATGTGTCTGTTTAGGATTGTGGAAGGAATCACGTTGTATTTGTAATAGTATTTTTATGATTCGATTTAATTTCGGGTTATGAAGTGTTTCGAGCAAGATTCTTAGGTTCAAGCAAAGTGCTCAAGCATCTTCTTATATCGCGTCCAGCAAAGGAGCTGTTGGCGAAGAGCTGACAAAGTTGCTCGAGCAGACGGCTTAAAGTCTTATAAAAAGGCAGCAGCAGCTAGGGTTCAAGGTCACCACTTATGCAGCCTTCTTTCCCCGTTAAATAGAGAGAGAGAGAGAGAGAGAGAGCAGTCACTCTTTGTTTTGATTTGGGTCTTGGAGTTTACACATCATGAAGGATTGAATGAAACAATCAACTCCAAGAACTTGTCTACAACCTACATCATTCTTATGATTCATCTCGGAAGGCTTGAGCGATTCAAGGCATTGGCAATCAAACACTTGGTGCGATGAACGTGGATTCGGCAATCGGTTCTTGGGTCAATTGAGAGAGATTTTCAATTGTAAGTATAGGTCGATTGTTATTGCACAAAGTTAATTTTATTGTTTTGATTCCTTCCCGTGGTTTTTACCCTATTCAGGGTTTTCCACGTATATCGTGTGTTCATCGTATTTATTTATTTCCTATGTATTGCTTGATTATTCAGTTGCTAGCAAAATAGGATTTTTCAACAAGAAGAAGCCGAATGTAACCTGCAGGGACGGTCCCAACCGAGCCACTGCACAACTCCAAGTATTCTCGCGTATTCTACTAATTTTCAGGTTAATTAAGAAAAATTCTATAGGATTGGCCCCCGTGTAAGTCCTTTGAGTGAAAAATATTTCTTAAAATCTCTATTGTGTGAAGTAAAAATTCCTAAAAAATTTCAAAGCTATCAATCATTTTTAGGTTGCGTGTAATTAACCGGTGACTACACACATGCATACAATATCATCTCCTTTTCAAACCTCGCAAGTAGCGTTGTACTTTTTTGTACTTTTATTATGAAAATCAAAATACACATGATTCGGACCCCTACTAGACACAAGTCATGCGTTCGCCATTGAATGAGTGAATGTAATTGTTAAGCCCTAGAAGTTGCATATAAAAGGGCTTATCTACGTTAATTTTACACGCGCACACACGCTTAATCTCAACTTATATGATTGATGTGCGTTTGTAGTGGTTTTCCGAGTTTCAGGGTTAAGACGGTTAAAACGCTCGTTTTGGAGCGTAGTTAAAGGAATCGGAAGGAACCAAGGGAAAGTGACAAAGCCAATCCCCCCTCCCGAGCTCCGGGAGCCCTGAAATGAAGATTTGGCTAAGGCTCGGGATGTTCGGAAGTCACGAGATCAAGCCGGAAGGCCAAGGGGTGACCAAGAGAGGAAGAAAGGCATGAAAGGCCATTTGGATCGATCCAGAAAAGTTTGGATCGTTCCAAACTCTTTACGTGGGAACTTTCACTGATTGCTTTTGGATCGATCCAGATTTATTTGGATCGATCCAAAAGCCCACCGGGCCACTTTTTGCTACTTTAATTCTTTCCATTTATGGAAGATTTACCTTTTTTGATATTTTTAGGGTATTTTTTAGGAGAGAGATGGTCCTTTGTATAAATAGTCTCTTATCTTCATCTCTCTCCTTCTTCTTCCTTTAGTTTATTTTTGCTTTTAGTTAAAAAAATCCCCCATAGCTTTAGCTCTCCATTTTGCTCAAGAACTCATGTAAGGTTGGTTGTTTGGTTAATTTCCCAATTATTAATGTTGTTGCTACTAATTAGTTCTCCTCATAAATCTAATTTATTTTGGTTGTTGTGCTAAAAATCTTGTCTCTCCTCTCATAGGCTTATCCTTTGGAAACACATGCAAAGTTTGGTTGTTTGTTAATTTCTCAAGTTTTATTGTTGTAGGCAAGCTTAGGATTGACATATAAAATCAGTTTTTAGCTTCATATGTCATGTTCTTTATTTCCTTTATCAAAATAGTCATGTTCTCTAGCGTAATGATCGAGTAGTTTACGTAGGCTTGGTCATGCGGTGATTGACACCCCGTGACTCCGGTTGATTCGCTCTCCTCGCCATGTTGTATACATCGTTTGTTTAGCAAACAGCTAGGATTAATTTTATGTACCAAAGACCGGGTTTGTTAACCTCTTTGATCTCACGTAGGCAAGAGCTACGCTACTTGCCACGTGTGATGCTTAGGGCGATGTCAACTCGGCCGTTTGCCAAATAATCCGAAAATTCCTAGTCTTTGCTAAGCACCATTTCTAGTTTAAATGAGTTTCAGTATCAAATCTTCCGTTCGGAGCAAGTCTAATGACACCTCCGAGCCGGTTATCGTAGAGGAGAATGAATCGACCCGAGTCATGGGCGTTGAAATCCCCTAAACTTAGCCTTAGTTTAATTTAGTCTTTAAATCAATTTCAAGTCATTCTCGAAGTCGAGAGAATTCCAATCCAAATCTCCAGTCAAAGTTTGCTGCTCTAAGGCTAAAAACCATCACGCGCAAGATAAATTTCACGTTCGGTTCCTTCGGTCTCTGTGGATTCGATCCGGTCGTACCGGTATTATGTTATCTCCGACGTAAGCCCTACGCTTTAGGCGCGCTTATAAATAACAAAGTTGGAGCGAAAGCAGTAATTGTTCTCAAACATGAAATTACCTCTATTGTGAGCACTTACACTACTCTCCAAGCCGTTGGGCTAAAGCCCATTGTCAAGTATTGCCATGTTCCCCTTTGAAAAGGGCCTAATCTTTTGCGGTGTCACTAGTCATAAATTGGAAGCTTTATTGGCCACCTTATCTTGGTACATATGGAAGGCTAGGAATATCTTACTTTGAATCTTAGGAGTGACCGTGCACCGTGATTTTGGAGAGGGCAAGCGCTATTTGTGTTGACGTTGAAGCTAGGGAGCTCCCAAACCCAAACCCAAACCCAAATCCAAGCCCTAGGCATTTGGCCCTTATTCCTCTCCTTCTCAATGGCTGCCTCCTCCATTGGGAATTATTAAGCTTAACGTTGATATAGAGTTGTTAATAGGAAGGATGGATGGTGAAAAAAAAAATTAATAGAATTTTAAAATACACGTCTTATTCTGCTGACTTCATTATGTAATCACAAATAATAAAGAAATGTTTTTATTTTGGAAAAAGTGTCATAGGTTACTTTCAACTTATATTACAGTAATATTACAGTAATGTGTCCATTAATTGGCAAGTTCCATTCATGCCACTGGGTGTGTGATGTGGGTATACTATTCCCCATTGACCAATTCACACAATCAAGTGGTCAACTACTTTCATAATTTATTAGTGGGTGTCATGGTGGGGCGTGCACATTCATGAATATGACCAGTGGCCACTTTAATTTCAAGCTGCTTCGTGGAGCCGTCTCCCATATAGGGCTGCAAATAAACCGGCCAGTTTATGAATTATTCGAAATTCGATTTGGTAAAGACTCGTTCAAATTTGACTCGTCTATTAAATGAGTTAGACCTGAACTTAATTTTAGGTTTGTTCCGTAAACAAACCAAACCTGAAAATGACAGTATTCAATTCGGTATATGCATATATATTACTATAAAATTTATCATATAACATATAATATGTATAACTTCTACATATGCATTTTAAATATTCTATAACTTGAACAGGTAAAAATCTTTAAAAGTACGATAAATTTACATTTTAATATATTTTTTTATAACTTTTGTATATGTTTGAACATGTTTAAGTATAAAATAAAAATTATATTTGCAGTTTTACTGTTTTAGACATATACGAGAGCATAAATATCTAATATTTTTTACTTGTAAAGGCTCGTGAACAAGTTCGAGTTCGACACAAACTTAGGGAATTTCGGCTCGAGCTCGGCTTGTCAGATTTTCATGGAATTTGAGCTCGGCTCGAATTTGCTTAAAAACTTAATGAACCGAACCTGAACACTTTAAAGCTCATCTCGTTTGCAGCCATACTCCCAAACACCCACACACTACGTACTCTACGTCTCTACGGGACCAGGGTCCTGTTGTGCCATTGATTCGAGTCTCCTCCCGAATTTAAAAACACGGTTTGAAATATTTACTACCGGACCTTGCTAGCTTTCTAGTCCTCTCGACGTAGCCTAAATTTTAATTTGACCTAATGATGAAGAACAAATAGAGGGTGAGTTTCTTGATCTATATACTGATCGCTATTATCGGAATTTTGCACTTCTATTTTTATTATTGAAGACAAGTCATTTCTTTTAACTGAATGGACTAAATCACTAAATGATATCTATAGTGAAAGCGAGTTAACATTGTCATTAGAACAAAGACAAAAAAAATTAGTATGGTGACATATAGGGGATGTTGCAAGCCATTTCTAGTCTTGACTTATAACCTTTCATGTTTGTTAGTCCATGGTATTCTAATAACTCTAAAAGCTATTCCATAAAAAACCTAAATTTTTTACTTCGATTTTTCTACCAAAAATTTTATAAGGAAACGTAGCTAAATTTGTCATTAAAAATTTGTGGAGTGCATGTGCTCGTAATATATAAATATGGAAGAGTTTTTCTAAATTTTTATAATGAAAAGTTAGAGATGGCAGACCTATTACAATTGAGGGACGAATGGAGAAAAGTGGACAATTACCGTAAGAGAGTTCTTTTGTAATATGGAGTTACGATCGCCACTACTTGTCTCACCCTGTCTTCATCTTTGCTCAATCATCTAACCATTGATATACAAAACGCTTACATATGTTGATTGTTGATGGGAAGGTCCACGCTTGCATGAGACACGCGGAAAAAAAAATGGTAATATTATACACAGTTACACTAGTGCAAAGACTTACGCACCATACGCGTTACAGTGTGACATCTCTTGAGTCATCGTATATTTGAGATTCGAATATACTTAGTAATTTCTATCCCAAAGGAAATATATTTATGCAGTATGGCCTGACATATCCTTTGACAAATGGCTCTTCAAAAAAAAAAATCCTTTGGCAAAAAAAAAAAAAAAATGTGGAAAATTTTCTAAATCTAAATGAAGGTTTCGGCTTGCGGTTGCGGTTGCGGCTCAGGCCTCAATCAGCCGGCTTAAAACAATCTTTAAAAGTGAACGCAGCCGCCTCTCTCTCCTACTACTGTACATCCCTCTCACACAACCAACAACATCTCCCCATCAACGTAACCCCGTCTCAAACCGTCCAAAACCTCGTCCCCACATTCTCATCCAACGCTCCTCATACCTCCACGTAAACCTTTCTTATCGTCAAATTAAACGGCCACAAACCCCCCCACGTACAAACCCCCCCACGTGTCAACTCAATCCCAATATTATACCCCTGATCCAACGGATCCTGCACTCCCATCCTCCCTCACCCCAATCCCAACTCTCTCTCTCTCTCTCTCATCCCAAATTCTCCCCAGAAAATCCCCCTCCAATTTTCCCGGGAAATCCCCACCGTCTGTCCAATTTTCCCGGCAAAATTACCAAATTATCGATGTAACACGAAGTTCCTAATTATTTTTACCCTGCCCAATCAAACAAGTAAATTACAATGATAACTCTCTTTTTTTGTTTATGACCAGGTAGTCAGTTTTCACGCGTCTCGACTAATTTCAAAACCTCAAAATTAACAATCGGGTAAACCTACGGTGCACCAGCGATGGTTTTGAACCTGAGACGTTAAGAGGTAGCAGAAAAACTTATTATAGTTGTTATACAACAAGTCAGCGAGCGTGTGTTCGGACCAGTATAGGCACACTTGTGGTGGTGGTGATGGCGGATTCCGATAACGAGTCGGGGGGGCACAGCGGGGCGAACAGCGAGCTGTCGGCGAGGGAGCAGGACAGGTTCTTGCCGATAGCAAACGTGAGCAGGATAATGAAGAAAGCGTTGCCGGCGAACGCGAAGATATCAAAGGACGCAAAGGAGACGGTGCAGGAGTGCGTGTCGGAGTTCATAAGCTTCATTACCGGAGAGGCATCGGACAAGTGCCAGAGGGAGAAGCGGAAGACGATCAACGGCGACGATCTGCTTTGGGCGATGACCACGTTAGGGTTCGAGGAGTATGTGGAGCCACTCAAGGTTTATTTGGCCAAGTATAGGGAGATGGAAGGGGAGAAGACCGCCGGTGGTGGTGGTGGTGGTGGTGGAGGGAAGGAAGGATCTTCGGGCGGCGGCGGCGGTGGAGGAGGAGGAGGGTTTAATGGTAATAGTGGTGGTGGTGGTGGGATGTATGGAGGGATGCAGCCGGGGACGATGATGATGATGGGGCAGCAGCATCATCAAGGACAGATGTACGGTTCGGGTTATCAACGGTCGAGGTAGGTGGTGGAGATGGAGTGCGATTTTGTTCACCTCGTTGTAATAAAATTTGTGTGATTTAGTCAAGACAGCAAAATTCACCGGTTTAAATGTGGGAGTTTTGAATTGTTTATTACTTTTCATGTACTCAAATTGTTAAGTGGGTGTACAAATTTGTATTTAAGTAGGCTGTGGATTAATCTTAATTAGCCACTCCTACACTTTTTAGAATTTTATTACTTTGTTTTTGCCTAATTTGTTTATCATTAGAATGTGGGATTCAAAGGAATGTTTGTATTTTTTTTTTTCTATCAATTGACAACTTCGGTTAATTTGAAAAGTTATTGCAGAAAGATTATATGGGTAACATCAGAATGGACATATTACAGAATGTAGAGAGATTAGGGATAGCAATTCAATCCGCCCTACCCCGTCCCAATAGGGTAAGGTTTTTTATATTTTTTGGGGGTAACAGGTAGGGATAGGGGTGATTTTAGAAAACCCGTCAAGGTTAGGGTAGGGGCAATGGTATGGTCACTCCCGTCTCGATATGCTCGCCCCGACACATATATATGTATAATTATATTTATATACTCTTATATGTACATATGAAATTATATTTTCTCCTTTATATGGATCCAATGTTATTTGTATTCTTATTACAACTAAAATACAACATTAGATAGTTGATTTCGGTTAAATTGTGATAGTTATTTTGTGAACTTTTATTATTTGTGCTCACTAATATTAGAGTCTAAAATATATTTTCTTAATATGTGAAAAAAAATAAAAGCGAGGCGGATAACCCCGATACCCAATAGCGGCTGGGGCGGGGTACTCATAAATTACCCTGCCGGGTTAGGAGGTCGTTCGAGAATTTTAGGGTTGGGGCTGGGATCATCAAAACCTGCCTCATTGCCATCCCTAAGAGAGAAACTTATTCACAGACCCTTCGTGAGCTAAAGAATTACATAAAACCAATGGGAATTTGCCACGGCTACAACTTTAATAATGATTCTAGCCAATTCTACTATGGAAGAGACAAGTATGGAAGAGATTTGAATCAGATAATCTATGCAACTCTTCCACGTAATAATAATCTCTTCAATAGAAAAAGAGTCTTTTAATTAGGTGACGCGGCACAGTGTGAGTGGATTATCGTGAATCAGAAGTTTCGGACTCCTCCGTGAATAAGTTTTTCTCCAAAATTACTAACTTGGAATGATTTTGTGTCGCTTTTGGCTTTGTGTATGTGAGTGCAGTGCAGATGGATGCCAATGGAAAGGGTACAATGATAGTACTACTTTGTGCTGCTTGTGGGGAAAGAGGAATAAATTTTCTTGTCCTTTTATAGTCGTAGTAACAGTCAAGCAGATATGGCAAGCGATCTTTTCCAAGACACTGTCACAGAGTCTTTCTACACTTTTGTAACATTTCCACTCTTGTGGCTCTTGGAATGATGAGATAAAAAATAAAGAGCCAATTGAAAATCTTTATTTTTGTACTTTTCTCTTCAATTCTCAATAAAAATATTCAATCCAAATAATTGTGATTTAGCTAGAAACCATGGCTTTTTTTTTGTCCCTTAGCCCTCAATCCTAATTACACAACGGGGGCAGATTAACATCAACACGAACCCTACCCGACCCCAATCGGGTTTTTCTAATTTTCTCCCGAATCTGCTCCGGAAATTAAAAAAATTAATGAAATCCCGCCCTGATCGAGTTAGGTGGAACAGGGTCAATTGCCATCCCTAAGATTCCACTTTGCTACATGTGTTGATGGTACTCTTCCAGCGGTTAACCAACAGAACACAAGAATATATATCGATGTGTTCATTGGAACCCCAACTGGGCCAACTTGCACTTTTACTGCTGGGGCTGTTGTAAGGAAAAAAGAAAGGATGGCACTACAAATTCGTTAAGGCTTCACCTTTTCCAATTTGAATGGAATATTAACTGGGAAAAAAAAAACTGTTCCTTTTCAAGCCATAGTTCCATATATCTGCACCCGGGTGCTGTGCACAGCACGGCCGTTCGATCAAGTTTTGGACGGTCCAGATGCATTCGGCAATTTTAATTTAATTTTGATTTCTTTTTATAGGTAAACAATCAAAACACATCCGGGCCGTCCAAAACACGATCGGATGGCCGAGAGGCTGTTTCCCCATATATAACATATGAAACATACAACAGTGTGAACAATTCTGATTGTCCCAACTAACTACTAATGAAGGTACGTATAATGTTGAGCATGCGTAATCTTGTAGAGACCTTGTAGAGACGGCCTAATCTGATTGTTGCATTCAAATGCCAGGAATGAATTTTCACAATATCTGCAATTTCTTGGTAATTAGTGATCTGTGGAACTGATCGATATTCACCTACCTTTTCTTTTTTTTTTTTTTACCTTTGCTGTTTGCAGTACACGTTGAATGAAGCTCGGTAGATGTGATTTCCATTATTGTAAGCTCTCCATGGGGGACCTATAAGTGGTAGTTGACTAAAACAACTGCAATCGGTGGGAGTTCTGTGAGAGAGAGAGTACGGTTATAAGTGGGAGAGAATCCTGTGAGAAGTTAGGTTTGTAAAAGTAATGCTATGTGAGGGTGCTATATATGTTATTGGTGTAAGGGAGGTTCAAATCTGAGCCCGAATATTCCTGAGAATTATATGGTCTAGAGAGAGGTAGGAATAATTAACAATCGAAGAATAGAGAAGAAACTTCATTTCCTCTTCTTCTTCCTCTTCCCAACCATTTTCCTATAATCAAAGCCCTTTTTAACTCGGAAGAAACTTCATAAGAAAAACTACAAGAACTTTGCCGACTTCGACATGTTGAGTTGTTCAAAGGAGATTGATTTGTGGGTAATTTTTTGAATAGGTGTTCATTTTATTTTTGGGTGGATGTTCATTAAGAATGGATTGAGCTACACACATAAAAAATGAGGTGGACTAAAATTTACTGAACTACTATAATTTTACATAATTTTTTTTTCTCTTTTTTCCGACCCCACCTCCCAGGTCAGCCCATTGATAGCTCCGCCTTTGGCCAAGAGCATACAAGAAGAAACTAAAACAGTGGATCTTTAGACTAATACATATGATGTGCTCAGGTTATCTAGGGAGAGGCATAAAATGACTATTAGATGAATGTTCTCTCTAGGATATAACACTATCAAAAATCAATCATTCTTTGAAAATTGTGAAGGAACATCTCATATTTAGAGGCACATTTGGCCAGTATTCAGACGCCAGGTCGTACCAATAACATAATGACACGTGTCTCTTCCGTACACCTGGATCGCATGGGTGACGTTACCCATCGATCGCGAGGGTCATCCTCGCGGCGCTCAGGCGCACTACTCTCCCTATCGAGGTGAACCCTTATTCCTTTTATGGCACCAAACTACTAGATCTCCTTCCATTCTCAGTCGTAAGGGCAATGTCATGACTTAATGCCAATACCGCGGCTAAGCCTCAGAGGCCCCCTCGGTCCTACCTTAAGACCAGGGCAGACGATTGTGTGGGCAATGTATTAGCTGATCGACCTTTTGCATTATCACCTGTACACCTTTGCGTTGCACCAATCTGTTACATCTCTGGGTTTCTTTCCTGTTCAAAAGGCCCATGGTAAAGTCCACATGTTACAGTGGGCTTCACAGAGGTGACACATGGGCCCCTCCTTCGCAAGTATCGCGCATCACTCAACTCTCAAGCGACGCGAGTTCACTCGCGCGACTTTACCACGTTTTGTGTGGATATTCATGACACACAACATCGTGGGGTTGGAAGGTCAACTTTTGACGTAGTCAAACTTCTCAAACGCTAACCTTTGCCACAGTCAGCAAAGAGGGGGTGAAAGAGTGGTTTCAAAGTCTTTCATCGATGTCCAATAAATTCTATATATATTCAGGGTAAGTATCCCATAGAAAACCAGTTTATAGTTTATGAACTTTAGGCATTTTCGCTATTTGGACTTTTAGTTAATGTATGTCAAGAATGACACATGTCTCAAAATTTGTGTTTTTGTTGGTTTTAGCTTATCAAGTCCGTTTAGCATGTTTAGACAATTACTGAAACATAGCCTCCCTTCAAGTCCTTTTTGCATGTGAATTGGGTACTTTCTTGTAACGACATGAGAATGGGTACTTATATTCATAATTCGTGTGTGCGCAACTAAAAATTGGAGCGCGGGTGTAAAAAGGTCTTCCAAAAACATCTTAAATTATTAGAATTTGTAGGAGCAATAGTGTAGAACGAGGATTGAGAGCATGAGCAGAAGGTCGAGCTGAAATTTTTTTGAGACTTCATACATCGGATTGTACTCAGCTAATTGATTTGTATCGTAAGAGCAATTACTTTGTTCCGTCCATGGATAGGGAGTATGAGGATGGATGAAAAAATTAAGGCCCAGTTTCCCACTTGATAAAATCAACCCTAGATTTTATCAAGTGAGGAAGAAAGTTTGATAAAATCTCAGATTTTTAATCAAGTGAGGAAGAAAGTTTGATAAATCTCAGATTAAAGTTTGATAAAATCTCAGATTTATTTTATCAAACTTTCTTTCTCACTTGATAAAATCTAGGGTTGATTTTATCAAATCTTGATAAAATCGAGTGGAAAACTTGGCCTAACTTTAGAAGTGCCAACTAAAAAGCTTGTGAGCCTTTATGATTCTTCTGATAATTACAATAAATTCTTTTGTAGAAATTTGTGGAAGCTCTTAATATAATCGAGTCTAGTTCAAAAAAAAAAAAAAAAGTTGGCCATAGATCCATGACTTAATATAAGGCAAGTCAGTAGTGGCGGACGCAGGATTTGTACTCAGCGGGAACTCGAATCAAGTGTATTTTTATATTAATGACCCATTTTATAATAACGTAAATATTGCTATTTACTAGTTCTGAAAAGAAGACGAGATTATGTACATATACATAATCCCATTTAGTTTTATAACAACAACCGAAAAATGGTCGATAACTTGAAATTTTAAGGAAAATTTTATCAACTTTTTTTTTTCCACTCAAGAGACCGATCCTATAAAACTTTTTCAAATTACATGAAAATATGATATAGTTAATGGGATAATTAGGAGGTGTGTAGGGGTCGGGAACCCGTTTGTGCCTTTGCATGTCATAAATATCAATACAACTTTACTGATATATTGTTTACAGTCACAACTCTCGAGATTCGCAATGGCGTTCAACACGACCTTGCATACTCTAGAAATTTTAAGACTCGCAACGGCATTCAACACGCCTTGCATACCCTTGAAATTTAAGTCCACGAACATTTTGAAACTAAGATCATTAAGCGAATCCGATAAAAATTATTCCCTCCGTCTGTGTGTGTCAGCCTTTTTTCGGAGTTTGTACCATTCTTTAAACGTATATATCTTCCAATGTTTTTCATGATTTTAAAAACTTTGAATAATAGATTAATTGTGTTAACCATATAACTTTGAGATCCGTATAAAAGATATAATTAATTGAAATGTTAAAAAGACCAATAAACATGGACGGGGAGAGATCACCAATCAAGAGTTAAAATTGTTCAATAGACAATAATCGAATCACATGCGTCTATCATAATTCCAAACAAATCAAAATACTAGTACAAAAAAGAAACAAATGAAATTAGTACAAGCCGAGTCACTGATAGCTGGGCTGTAGTTGGGCCACAGCCCGCCAATTGTTCAGTAGCCCAGTTTATGGACTTGCTATTGTCCACAAAAAAAAAAATGGTTTAGCAGTGGAAGGCCTGAAGGCCCAAAGAACCCTTTAAGGTTTCTCTCCTCACTTATTTCAGTAGTATTTTTTAACTGAGATTCTTTCTGCAAATTTTTTTTTTTTTTTTGGTGTGTCCACATTGTATACATCAGAGGGGAGTTAGGAGGAAATTAATCGGTTAACAACCAAAATGAGTTGGATGTCTCTCGATAAATTTGAACCCTAAATCTCCTCCTTGAAAGCCAAAGAGTTCAATCAGATGAGCCGAGAATAACACACCTTAGTAATTTTTTTTTTTGTACAAATATTTCTAACTTTAACAACATTTTAGTTTTGGTTAGGCTATTAAGGATGCTCTGATTGACCAATTTAGATGTAGATTAAAAGGTACAGCCTGCTTGCGATCCTAGATGAAGATTACAAATGACCTACAATTGTGGTCACTACGCGGACCACGACCTATCTTGAAATCTTCATCTAGGATCGCAAGCGGTTATTTATTCAGGAATGTTGAACACATTATGGGTACAAAAAAATTATGATTATCGGAGATTGGTCGACTCACAATTGAGACAAATTTGTCTGACAGTTTATTCTCTAAATGATATTGGTCATCTATTTTTCGTGAAATAAATAGTATCCACCCATATATGGCTTCAATTGATGTGACTTTTTATATGAATGATCTACTTAATATTTCGAAAAAATTAAACGGTTTTAATCCCAAATGTACAATTTATTAGAGCATCTCCAGTCCTTCCCCATTTTGTGACCCAAATTCAAAATTTGGGCAAAAACTACAAAACCTCCTCTCCAATGCTTGATTCAAACCCTTACCCATTTTGGGTTTTACCCATTTCCTTCCCCAAATCTGAGACAATCCATCCCCTTCCCCATTTTTCCAACGGCTCTATCACTCCTTCAATATTTACTGTTGTGCCATCTACACCACTGCAGCCATAGATTCCGGAGACTTTTGCCATTCGATTTTGCCAGAGAAAGCCTTGTCTCAATTCGTGTTGGCCGGAGAAAGGACTTCTTTGTCTTGTTCGACTTCACCGGAAAACCGAAGTCGCCGGAAAACGAGTTTCAACCAGACGATCGGCTTCCTCTTGACCAGACGACGCCGGTGGTGTGGTCCCGCCGGAGAGAAGAGGTCGGAAGTCGCCGAACGCTCGATTTGCAGGTATTGTGTGGGAGCAGAGCCGGCCCTGACTTTTTGGAGGCTTAAAGCGAAAACTAAAATGAGGCCCTTTTTCAAAATCTTAATGTGTAAAATGTAAGTAGGTAAATTACACTTCCAAAAACAAATACTTTTATTCATCAATAATAAATAACCATATTTCGTCAGGTTGCTTTCTTTTGGTGGTTGTTTAGGATTCGGTTGCTTGGATGTTTTTCGTTAGGTTGCTTTCTGCTTGGATGTCTTCTGTTTTTGTTGTTTCATTTTTCTTTCCTTCGACTTTATTCAACCTCGATTGGATGTCCCCCCGGATGTACCCTTATCGAATTTTTAATATAATCTTCTTTTTTCGATAAAAAAAACAATAAATAACCCTAAAAAACAATGTACATATATTTTTTTATGGAAAATGCTAACACATGTTAAGATTGAAAAAGTGTGTTGAAATGTGTGAATAGTGTATTGGAATATGTAAAAGTGTATTGGAGTATGTGTTATTTTTATTTGTTTGTGTGTTTATTATGTGCTCATTTGACACATGTTAGCAAGACCTTTTTTATTACAAAGATACTTAGGGGTACTAAAATATGGGGGCCCGTGAAATTCGTAGTTTTTTTGGGGCCTAAATCGCCCGCAACGCTCG
This sequence comes from Gaultheria prostrata, assembly GCA_036023075.1. Lineage (NCBI taxonomy): Eukaryota > Viridiplantae > Streptophyta > Magnoliopsida > Ericales > Ericaceae > Gaultheria > Gaultheria prostrata. The sequence continues at coordinate 3,682 of JAXBDA010002629.1, read as the reverse complement.
CTTTAGCTCAGGGCCAGCTCTGTGTGGGAGGAGAGTGAGATCCACTCTCAACGTGATACCCACGCCCTTTTAACGGGTAACAGAAAAGGGTTGAAGACCGGAGAAGATGATACCCAATTTGAGGATTTGCTCAAATTTTGACTCAATTTTGGATAAAAAAAAAAAAGGCAAACGCTGGAGATGCTCGTAAGAATCTATAATTGAGATCACTAGGAAATATAGTGACTTGGGTCACTATTACGAGGACTCTATATCCATACAGGATGGGAATTTCTCGAGAACAAAAGGTATGTGAAGAAAATCACAACCGTTAATCAATTGGGAAGTAGTTGGCAGAGGCACATCGCTGTCCACGTGGCTTGTCCTGATATGACACCTCATGCCAGGCTGTTGCTTTTATTCACGAACGTTCCTGCCGACACTTTAACTGGTCCCTCTAGTCCCACCACACATGAATAAATTCTCAGCATTTTTAAGAGAAAAAGTGATCAATAATTAGGAGGAAGATCTAACCATTAACAATAATTTAAGGGGAGAAACGACAAGGGTGATTGTAAGTGTGACCATAACTCTTTTTGTTCTATTTTTTTATAATCGGATGTCGAAGTCAGTTTGCACGTGACTTATTGTAGAATTCTCGAGTTAACGACCAGACAAATCTTCTAATGACCCGGTTTGGAATATTTGACATCCATGACTACTTGGCGAAACTCCTTGCATTAAAACCATAACTCTTTTTGTTGATCACAAACGTCTTTATCAAGTATCAATTTCATTCTGGTTGTGTTTGGAGTAATTGTAGGTTTCACACTTCTACGTTCTCCTTCCCTCTAATTTTGGGTTCGGAATAGCATTTTTTATCGTCTCAAAAAGATTGTCTCAATTGAAAAGTACACTAATATGTAGAAAAGTGATGAGCTTACACTTTTACCTGTTCTGAAAGTAAGTACATCCAATGCTGATAGATATATTGATGAAATAAAAAATACTTCATCCGTCCCAAAAAATTTGATATACATCCACTATTCACACCTTTCGAAAAAAAAAAGAATATATATATATATATATATATATATATATATATTAAGGTATAATGAATTGTATATGCAATATAGATCTTGTTTGATAGATTTTGCTTAGTTTTATTAAACAAAATTTTTCAAATCGTAAAAAGTAGTATAAATTACAAAATAAAGATGATTTTTTGAGAGATGTGAATTATATTTTTGGCCAAATATTTTGGGACGGAGGGAGTATGAAAATTGTAATGATAATGTTTCTCAATAATTTAGAATCTCCAAAACGGATCAATAAATTGGGACAGATGGAGTAAAAAAAAGTACTACTATTAAAATGGTGAAACAGAATCTGGGTATGGAATACTTGTTCCATTTGATACAGATATGGAAGCCAAAACCATTTTCCTGTAATTCTTTTATTTATGTTATAGACAAAAAGTAAGATTCTTTCACTTATTGTAATTTTTAGGGTCTTTGAGTTTTTTTTTATGTGAAGAGAGCCTATTGAGACTTTTTAGCAAAAAAAAAAAACAGAAAAAACTAAAAAAAATTGACAAAAACTAATTAGAGAAAAGGGGCCGAAGATTGGAAATTCGGGGCGGAATGGAGAGTGAAAAATACTAGTATTTGGGAATGGGAGACGAAAAGAGTGAAACATGTCCCAAACCCGAGCAATTTTTTGGTGCCGAGCGGGTACCACGGGGTACTTGCGCGCGCAATTTGGACCGTCCACTTCGGTTTTGGACGGTCGGGATAATGGAGAGAAAAACAGGAGGGAGAGGGTTTCGATCTGGGCCGTCCATTACACTTTTGGACGGTCCGGATGCAATGTTCGTGTATCATATAGGCTCGGCCACGTGGTACCCATTTGGTGCCCAAATTTTTTTCCCCAAACCCACCCAGGTGCTCAGTGCGATCCCTCTCTTCTGTCTATTTGCCTTTCGAATCACATTTTTATGTTTTTCTGGATACCAAGCCAATTGCAGTATTCTTTTCTTGTAATTGTGTTGTAAGTATATGCTTTTCTTCTTTCTCAAGTGATTGTATTCAGAATGTACTTCTCGTGCGAAAAAGGTGAAGTATGATCTAGACCGACACAACAAACTTTGAGGGCATGCCAACCTCTAATAACCACATCAAAAGAAAAAAACCTAATTAATTGCAAGACCCATCAATATTTGAGACATGACATTGACAACACAAGATTGTGTTGCATTTGAAAATGACATTCGAGCATACATCGTTGGGTAATTAATATGTTAGTGTAACTCAAGGAGCTCTTAAGTTTCACGGTTCAAAATCTCATAATTCGATGAAGGTCAATTCATACAGATTTTTGCTGCGGTATTTTTTTTTTTGTATACATCGATCTAATGTTTCTACCAGACAATAGAGCGTGAGTTAAATTAAATTAGTAAAATAATATCGATATCGTTCTATCAATTCAAACCCATAATCTCGTAGCACCAAAATATTAGACATGTCAAATGGGCCGGTAGGCACGAACAGGGTTTTAGATGGGCACGACACGGAACTAGGTGACACGGCACAACACGGGTTTAGACGGGCACGACAAGGGCATGGCACGGAGTGGGCTAGACACGGCACGGCACGGGGCACGACCCAAGGCACGGCACAACAAATACTAATTTTTAATGTACCAAAAAAATTAAGTTTTAATGAAGGATGTTCTAATTATATGTTATACACTTTTTAATAAGTCAATACAAATATTTCGCGAATCTCAATACGCCGAAACTATTTAACAATCGAGTCGTTGATTTTGTTGTTCCTATTGATGAAATCGATATATCGTGTAAAGTTTCTTCTCGGTCGGGTTTAGAAAGCTTATCGATTGTGACCTAATTTATTTTTTTAATGATACTTTTCGTCCGATTAAATGCCTACTGATGTTTGTTAAATTCTTCTTGATGTTTGTTCAAAAAATATAGGTATAATTATACAAAGAAAAAATCGATGAAACTTGGCTAGATTAAACGGAACTCGGCTAGATTATACAAATTTTTATCAACGAAACTCGAAGATGTGCCGGCACGACACGATATGATTAAAAAATGGCACGGAACCACGCGGCACGATTAAGTAAATGGGCTAGCAAGGCACGACACAATTAAGAAACGGCACGACACGATTTAGTAAATGAGCCGGCACGGTAGAAATATTAAATAAACAGACCATCGTAAAAATCAACTCAATCAGATACCGAAAACTGGTAGAAATATTTTGTGAATTTGTTAATACTACCCTCATTTGTAAGTGTCAGGCTGTTAAAAAACACAGCATATTGAATAATTACATAGTCAATATTGGTCTTGTTTGATAGATATCGTCGAGTAGATTTTAAATATATACTTCCTCCGTCCCAATTTGTTTGCTCACTACGAAACTACGGGCAATTTTCAAACTAAAAAATAATGTACTTGCAAAAATAATTTTCTAATCAATGTGGATCTTATTTGATAGACCTCATTGAAAATTTTAATACGGTGCAAAAAAAATTCAAAAATTATTTTGATAAATACATTAATTTTTAGTTTGAAAATTGCACGTAGTTTCGTAGTGAGCAAACAAATTTGGACAGAGGGAGTATATTTTTTCAATATTAGATATGAAAAATAAAAGTTATTAACATTTTAATTTTT
>JAXBDA010002628.1:0-40908 GCA_036023075.1 Gaultheria prostrata | reverse complement strand
GTAGACGGTGGGGGGTAAATTGATTAACGGAGTGAAAGTTTGGGGGGTAATTTGAAGTTTCGTTAAGTTCAGGGGGTTTTGAGACATTGAGTGCAAAGTTTAGGGGGTTTTTTGAAATTTTCCCTATTCATACGTGTATACTTAGAAAATTGGTGTGGCTATCTACTACCTGCTTCCAGTTTTGCGGGTTCGGGTTCGAGACGTGAAAATTATACGTGCATAATAAAAAAAAATTTCTTCCCAACCCGAATGCGGAATGAAATATATGATTGGCTTATCTACAATTTTAGTCCCTACAAAATACACAAAGTTTATTTTGTGTCAATTTCGTCCTTATAGTTTCAAACGAATTTCAATTTTGCCCTTCCGTCAAATTAATGACGGAAAATGCTTAAAATACCAAAAAAATGTTTAAAATACCGAAAAAATATTATTCTCCAAAAAAATGATAAGAAATTACGAAAAAAAATTTAAATACCAGGAAAAAGTTATTAGACAAAAAGTTTATGAAATTTTTCTAAAGACTTTTTTGGAGATTAATCATTCGTATCAACGAGAGGAATCAGAAAATATAAAAATAGGTGTCGAAGTTAAAAAAAATTCATATAAGACAGCACTTGATATCAAAAAAAAAAAAGTAATTCCTCTAGTCGATAAATATGAGCCGAATTAGATAAAAAATATTTCGAAAGACGAAAGAATACTAAATAGATTTTTTTTTTGTTATAAAGTGTTGGCTTTAGCCCCAAGGGGTGTTTTAATTTCTCCAACCTTGGTTTGAGTTTTCTCTTTTCTCCCTCCAACTTGATGCACCCACTGTCAAAAAAATTTCAGTAAATTTTATTGCCGTTTAAAAAAAAAAAAGTGTCGTCTTATATGAACTTTTTTAAATTCGGCCATATTTTATACTTCTGTTATTCCTCTTGTTGATACGAATGATTAATCTCCAAAAAATCATTAGATGAATTTCATAAACTTTTTGTCTAATGTTTGTTTTCCGGTATTTTAAAAATTTTGTCATTTTTTTTGGAGATTAATAATTTTTTCCGTTATTTCAAGTATTTTTTCTTTATTTTAAGCATTTTCCGTTTGCCACATAAGCATTTTCCGTCATTAATTTGACGAAAGAGCAAAATTAAAATTCATCTGAAACTATATGGATGAAATTGACACAAAATATTTTGCAAAGACGAAATTAAAACTTTGTGTATTTTATAGGGACTAAAATAGTAGATAAGCCTATATGATTCATTTAAATCCAGCTGGATCATTACGTTTAACTTTGAGTTTGAGGTGATATTTTGTTTCAATTTTGAGACCCTAGCTGTGCTATTATAACCTACCAAGCTACCGCCTCTTTCCCTCATATGCTTGTATGCTCTACCTTTCTTATATTTTTATGGTAAATGCCTGCATTTTCAAAACATAGGCTGACATGGTCAATGTGGTTAAAACTGGTCAAATTGTGCCAAGTCCAAGTGTAGCATTCTGCTTGTTACTAATTCGGATGGAAGTAGGTCTTGAATAATTAAAGGTAATGCAAGAGTAGCTAAGTTTAGGAGAATTAGTTTTGTGGGTGGTGTAATTATTCCTTTCTGGTGGTGGGCTTGAATGTTGATCGAAGTGGGCATTCTAGGATTTTTAAGCACATGCGAAAAAGTAAAAAGTGGTTAGGTTTGCGGTAAAGGAATAGTGTGATTAACAAAAGTTATCAATTTCCAGCTCACTCACAAATTAAATGTTGGTCAAGGTTTTACTTTGAAAGGTATCCAATTCTTATTTAGAAAGCAACTTTTTGAAAATGTTCTTGACAATGAAATAGGAGTAAGTATATGGTTTTGAACACCTCTATATTGTTGATTTCACAAACTCTCAAGGTCCTACCCATATTAAGGGGCCCTGTTATGTCCAGTGCCAGCTCATTAGTTTTGGAGGCCTGAAACGGACTCATGAGACTAGGCCCTCCAGGTATTTAGCATAATAAAAAATTTCAACACATATTTTCATAAAAAACCATTGCAAAATATTTATCATTACACAAATTTAAACATATAGTCATCCAAAAATAAATAACCAATACAATATGTAGAAGGCCTACATGTTTGGGGGGCCCTGTTTTTTTTATATATTTGGAGGGGCCCGAAGCGATGGCTTCATTGGCTTATACCATGAGCCGGCCCTGGTTATGCCCTCGATTCGTATTTTGTCCTGAGCTCAATAACATAGTCCGAACCACCGTTCACTGTTCAACGACGTGATCCGATAGGTTCAAATCATGTTTTCGAGCTCGGGACTAAACGCGGATCGAAGACACACAGCAGCGCACCATGGTCCGGTCTTTTCCTATCTTCAGGGAATTGAAGCATACATAGTTTGAACTAGAGCTGGTGGAGCCAACCTACCCTAGTGGTTTGCCATTACAAGGTTTCATAATTAGGTTGGAGATAATGGACGTGTCACTACTCAGAATATGTTTGTCTGCCAAAAAATGTGGCCTTTAGAGCATGCTTTGGGTTGGTCCTACAATACCTTTCGGCCTTGGTTCATATATAGCTGATGAGAAATCAGAATAACCAAATGTTCGATTCTCCCCGTTCAATGGGCATGACCCACCAATAAGGGTCTAAAATGTTCAAATAAGATGATCTTTAAAGGTGGATAAGGACTTCCTTACAGAAACTAGTTAGTGAAAATGACACAAGTTGATCCTCTGACCTTCACTTCATGTATATCTGTGATGGATAATTGCATTTCTTATGGACTTCTATATTAGTGGAATCAGCATTGCTGGACACTGAAGTTTTGGGCCCAAAAATTCAATTGTGTGCTTGGCGTGCAAACTCACTTTTTGTGGTGGCGCCAATTTTGATTATTGGTATTTTTTGCAATGATAATTTGTAGGTACATCGATGTCATGCCCGCACATAAGTGGACTAGCAGCGTTGCTCAAAGCAGCACATCCAGACTGGAGCCCGAGCGCAATCAAATCGGCTCTCATGACCACAGCCTATATTCGCGACAACAACAATTCCCCGCTTCGTGATGCTGCTGAGGGCGCCTTCTCCACTCCGTTTGCCCATGGGTCTGGTCATGTTGACCCGCACAAGGCCCTGTCTCCAGGACTGGTTTATGATATCTCAACTGAAGAATATATTACCTTCCTATGCTCCTTGGACTACACCGTTGAGCATGTACAAACCATTGTCAAGCGCCCAAATATCACGTGTTTGAAGAAATTCGCGGACCCGGGCCAACTCAACTACCCATCATTCTCAGTCTTGTTTGGCAAAAAGAGGGTTGTGCGATACACTAGAGAGTTGACAAACGTGGGATCTGCAGGATCTATTTATGAGGTGGCGGTCAATGGGTCACCATCGGTTTCTGTGACAGTGAAGCCGGCTAGACTTGTTTTCAAGAATGTAGGAGACAAGTTGCGGTATACGGTGACTTTTGTGTCTAAGAAGGGTGCAACACCAGATCCTAATTCATTTGGTTCGCTTGTGTGGATCAATGCCGAAAACCAAGTGAGGAGTCCAATAGCTTATGCTTGGACACAGCTTTGAGATTGATAAGTTATGCTTTGTGAAGACTGAAAGAATTTTGAGTCTTGTTTGAGTGGTTTGTGTAGTTTTTCTCCAGTGCCAATGTTACCAAACACAAGCTGAAAATAGCTCTGAAGAGTTGGAGATGAAAACAGAAATGGGAGAGAGGATTTGGTGTGCTAAGTGACAACTAATGTAATATAATTAGGCGCATCATGTGGGATGACTTTGCAGTTTGTGTTTATGAAATGGAAATTCAATATGGTTTTTGGCAGGAAGGCCAATAATGCCTTATTTCCTTGTGCTTTTTTTGGAACCATCACTTCTTGGGGATTAATGATCCCAACTACAGAGGATTAAGAATATCTTCTTTCTTCAATCATCTTCACATTCTGACAAACACACAAGATGAACAAAAGAAGAGGAGAGGATATATCCTTTAATTTGGGCTATAGTTTTGTAGAAGCCAGAGTTGCAGTTGCAATAGTTTTCTTTTGTAGGAATGGCAACGTGGCGGATATTGAGATATCCATATCTGATACCTGAAAATTTAAACCTACCTAATCTGCCTCGATACCCTTAGGTGTTTTTGGCGCCACTGAATTGGAAAATGAAACTCAGTTACTGCTGATTCTGAAAAAGCTGATTCTGAAAAACTTCGCCACTTCAGTCTCCAAAATTTAGACCGTCAAAATTCTGGGGGATTTTCCTGGGTTGTGATTTGCTGAAGGTAAGAGATGCTTAACCTGGGATTCATTCAATTGTCTAAGATTGTTTATTTATTGAGTTGCATCTCAAAATGACAGACCCTAAGGTCGACAATGATGGAACTGTCAATTCAGTAGTATTGGTTCAACAATGCAATATAAGCACTCCACAAAGCAATTTCATGATAAAATAAAATGGTACCTTGAAGAAGAAGACGAACGCTTTCAGTGGATTATTCAGTAAATCCTAGTAACATAGACATGGGGGGCAGCAGCAGTTTTTTGTACGACAGCAACAAAGGTTTAGCTTGGGGCATTTAGGCCAAGAGCAACTACATCTACAATAGCAATCTGGGCACGAAAAACATCGTGGAGTGCAACACTTGCTGCTGCTGCAGCAGCATGAGATCTTGTCAAAGCATCGTGAGCGAGGCCAGGCGCAAAACCGACATTTTGGCATTGAACAACACTGACATTTTGGCATTGAACAACGCATGCATGGATGACAGCTTCGTAAACTGCAATCGCAGCAGCGTGGCATTTTGAGACAAGGGGTGCACCCAAAACAGCACATCCATGAGAAGTTAAAACAGGGAGCTCCACTGCACAAAAAAGGGTTCGTTAAAAGCTAAACGAAATCCAAGCAAATTAACTCTCAGTTACCAAGTGATACTAAATGATTGGTGAAGTGTTAGTTTCAGCCAATGGTTTTTGGGAAATACATGAACTATCTATATTGCAATGTCGCGACACCACTTTTATTATCTAATTGATAGGAGAGGTGTTAGTTGATCACTTTCGGTCGCAAGGAAAGAAGGAAAGAAAAAGAAATCCCTTTGCAAAGCAAATCAAGTTTGTTTCTGGAGGACAGATTACTGCATGAACTATTTTGGCACAATCAACTCTCTTTTGCTTCATGCAGTACGCACGAGGGGTTACAGTAACCATTATCCTTTTTGACAGATCAAATTGCTGCAAAATTTGAGGCAAAATAAAAGAGTTCTCCTTATATGCAAAGAAAGATAATCAAAGGACGAGAAGATACCAGAGCCATTTCCAGAATCGACAAGATCTACGAATCTTCTGACTTCTGCTAGAGAAACAAATATGTTAAAACGTAATCTTCTTGTAAACTCCAAGAAAAAGGTTGTCGACAACATTCTTACGTAGGTATAAAAGGATCCGGATTTGCCACCGCGAAATCAGCAACCCTACCAAATTGCAAGTCCAATCAAGTTTAGCTTTAGAAACATAACTGAACAGATGTATCCACATAATTTAAGAGGGGGTATTTTCAGAACAAAAGAGCCAGATGTTGGAATGGATGTTTAGTAACTAGATTCTATACAGTACAACACAATTGCAAGAGCAATCACGTACTCTTTACAGCATCGGGAGGCAGGTGGAAGGCGTTCAACAAATTTTAGTTCCCCCTGCAGCATCAACGACATTTGCTCTGTTACAAAGAATATGGAAAGGATAACTGTAGGCATACTTTGTGACGTAAATTATAATTGGTGGAAAATACATATTCGTATAATGACTTTTTACACGGAGGTATAACTATCTAAATCTCTAGCATTAGCAAATAAATCTTATATTCACAGATATCTTACACGTGATGTAGCTGTAGTAACACAATCCAATTGCCAGCTACAATTTCACGATTATAGACATGCATGTAATATGAGAACTTTTGGCAAACAAAAACTGAAACTGATAAAAGCATTGCCTTAACATAAAATGGTCGAAAACGATCACACCCAACATTAGTTCCACACTAACATACCACACATTAATTCATATTTTCATATTATTGATTCGAGAATTGGGAAAATGGCATGAAAAACCACACAGTGCGACAGATTCCTCTGAAAAACTGAAATTTTGCAAATCGAGTGGTTGGATATGAGTAATTAAGAATCCTGTATTGTCTACTGAACTTTTAGATAGCTGAAAATCACCAATGGCTCCAGAAGAATGTTAATTGGCCACGGACTGAAAAGTCGAGCACCTTAGAATGACCAATTCTGTTTACGCAATAGGAACCTTGAATAGCCGTTTCTCTTGAACATGTCATTCAAAGTTATCCTTTGAAACTTGAGGAATACATGATCAAGACAACATATAACTGAACCCATGCCAGAATGCGGCCATCAGAAGATGAGCATAAGTTGGGGTAGAGCACTGAGGTTCATTTGAACTTCTTGAATTACTTATAATGTAAAGGGTTCAAAAAGTACAGGGGTAGCAAGTTAAAATCCAGTGTCTCCCGCCCTCATCAAAAAGCATGCCAACTATGACCACTGCAAGGATATTCCAACATTGACATCATTGATTCAAAACCCATCTTCATTTTACACCTGAAATTTTCATTCCAATTTGCATAGGGGAGGATTTCAATAAAAGGTTCTAAAACTCGCTAGGCGCTCCAAGGGCGGCCAAGCACGTTCTACCTTCCACGGCCGAGTACTCGGCGCCTAGTCGCGCAATTAGTTGGGCTAGTCGGGCTAGTCAGCAAGGGGCCGTCTAATGCCTAGGCGGCGAGTACTCGGCCTTCCAGACATTCTTATAGAATAAACAACATCAGTTGTCTATATGCTTGACCTTTTCATTCTAGTAACTGAGGATATCCGGACCAACTTACGAACACTTAGACTAATAATTGGGCCAGCTTACGCTCACCTGAAGATTTTTCTGATAATCGTCTATGTTATACGTCCTAACGAAAGCAACACAAAATATGTCTGACATCTTCAATTTCATCTTAAGAGTGCCCCCGCTCACTTTATTTTCTGGCAACGCCACTGGTGGTCGGTGAGGGGTCGTGTGGTTGTAGAGAGCCTCTCGAAAAATATTTTCTACAAAAATCATCTCATTTTAAGTTGGAAACTGGGACTGTACAGTGCAGGGTGCACTACAGGATGCAGTGCACGATCCGGGACATGCATCTCTACATGTAGGAGAATTAGTAGTCTATCATTTCTAATCCCGAATACCTTTTTTGGTTTTGGTTTTTGGTAATGATTGTAGACAGAGAGAGAAATGAGAATGATATTTGAAAATATGGAATTATGGACAATAATTAGAAAGAAATGTGAGTAATAATTGATAAAACCGGCCTCAAAACCCAAAAGGAACAAGGTAAACTAGACTCAAAATGTCCAAGAAAATCTACAGCAATCCAAATGAAGAAGAAGAGCCACAAAGGAATAACAAACAAAAGACCACCAAATTAACCCAAAATAATTAAAGAAGCAAGTTCAATTTTCAAACCATACCTCGAGAAAACTAATCTCTCTCTCCAGCATCTGAACCTTAGCCAGCTCCCTTCTCTTCCCATACAAATCCGGATACTCCGGCGGAGACTTTGGCCGCGGCGGTGGCAACGACGGCACTCTAGAAGAAGAACTAGCCATTGATTGATGACCCAGAAAAAACTTGTCAACACAGCATAGTTAATCACAAAACAACATATGGTAGTACAAAATTTAGTTACTTTTCTACTAGCATATGGTTAAGTGACCAACAGAGTATGAAATGACAGCAGCACAGGAAATAGAAGCCACCATTAGTCACCCAATTGGGTAGGCAATGGCAGTACTGGAAGTAGAAGTAAAAAGAAAGGGGGGGAAAATGAGGTGGTGAAAAAACATCCAAATGAGAAATGATTTTTACAGAAGAAGACAGGGGAAATAATTTAAGGGGTTACTGACACCTGCGGGATAATTACGGGGGCAGAGTCTGAGACACATAAAGCTCTGCCAACAAAGGCAGAATATGAAGCAGGAATGCACAACGCCTATACTTATTAGCCTATGCTACTATAAAATTATCAATTTCAAAACAATAATAGTAACTAATAAATACCTCTTGGCCCCACTTCATCCCATGCGTAAGCGTATGAAATTATACGTATTGAGCATAGGTATTAGTTCGACACGGGCATAGGTATTAGCTCGAAGTGGATTAATTTGACTTGCACTTAAGCTGGTCCGAAAACGGACATAAGTATTAGCTCGAAGTGGATTAGTTTGACTTGCACTTAAGCTAGTCCAAGACACTCTATTATATAAAAAACATATTTTTGGCAGACCCAGAATACCCAGATGAACAAAGGTTGTGTTTGGTTTGGGTTTTGGATTTTTACAATAATTAGAGGGAGAAATAGGGTTGATAATTAAAAAATAGGGATTAATGATTAGAAAGAAAACTAAAAATAATATTTAAAAATAGTGGTAATAATTGGATAATAATTGAGAAAATCGGGTTTTGAAACCCAAAACGAACAAGACCGAAAGATCTGATTAATCCAAGTCATAATTTTGGTATAAGGAATTTTATTGGTCAGGTGCCTAAAAAAAGAGGACCTGGGACCCTACAGTAGGCCCTGCCGAGCCGATCAAGACCGCCCAAACGTGTTTAGGACGCTCCCGATTTGAGAAAAGTTAAAATACCCAAATCACCTTTTAGCACTACTCAAATCTGGACCATCCAAAACACATTTGAACGGTACCGATCAGGTTGGTAGGGCCTGCCGACCCTTGCAGTCACTGCTGACCCAATGGTAGGCGGCCCTGCGAGCCGATCGGGACAGTCCGAAACACGACCTTTCAAACGTGTTTTGGATGATCGAGATTTGAGTGACGCCTAATGAGGAGGAGAAAGTGTAATCATGGTGAAGATGATGATTATAGAGATGGGTTTGGTGAGAAAAGCCATTATTAAGAGTGGGCTTTGGGGAGTTGGTGGTAAATGAATTGAAGCGTTAAAAGTGAGAGAGTACTAGTAAAATCGCTGTCTCCCTCGATAAAACCTCACTGCCTCTGTATCTGTGCATTTCTCTGTGTGGTGTGTCTGCCTATTTTCAATCGATAGGTCGTGGTGGTTGCAGAGTTTTGTACTCAGATTTGCAGTCATCGATTGAGAGAGAGAGGGGCGGGAAAGTAAACACCCGTACCTCTCTGACCACGTGACTGCTGTGTAGGATAGAGAACAAGTTTGGGTTAATAACATTTAGACCCCTCTAAGTTTACTCACTTTCTCACATTCACATTTATTGCTCCAACGTTTACCCTAACATGAAATTGATAATCCTTGGCTAAATTCACATTTATGGAGGCAATGAGTTTAGAAACCCTACAAAGTTGGAGTTCTGACAATTGAAAGGAGGAGAAATCAACATGTTTGATGTTGGATAGCTATAGCGTCAAGAAAGGATGAGCATAACAAAAATTGTAATGAATGGTTGTTGCTCAATTAGTTGTGTGAGAGGGGGTTGGTAAATGATTTTGAGTACATGACCTTGCAACGCCCATACCCCCATTGTTGTGGTCATCTACTTCTATCCTCGCTCATTCTCGCTTCTTCTTTCTCTATTTATTTTTGTTCATGTGAGCTCTCAACATAGGGCTACAAATTTACAAATTGGAACAAAACTCTCACTCTTCTCTCAAGGATTAATAATGACGGATGTTGTGTCTACCAGAAGAAGACGTTAGTGTCAATATAGACAGAGGTATAGGAAGAAAAGAGGCATAAGTTTAAGGACTAGAGTAGCCTTGTTTCAATTTCCGACTTAAACTTAAAATTAACTTATTGCGTTTTATGAAGCAGGTCATTCTCTCATAATATATTGACTTAAAAACTGATACGGAGTATTTTAGGCCTGTTTGGCCGCCAAGTTATCTCATTTTCTATTTCTCATTTTCAAGTTTTAGGTGTTTGGCTTTCCAAACCAAAATGCATTAAGCCAAAACTCATTCTCAAAATTTGACAATAGAAAGGAGAAGCCAAAATGAGGTTAAGAGGAGCTTTTTGACTTCTCATTTTGATTAAAAAAAAAGACCTGCAAATGTATTATGCACATATCTCTCAAAAACTACTCCTGTTGCAAAATACATTCTGCACATTTCTCTCAAACACTCTTATCATATTCAAAACACATTTTCATCATAATCCAAAAAATTAAAAAACCAAAAATGAAAACCTAAAAATGAGGCTCCCAAATACCCCTACATTTGATTGTTAGCATGTTTTGACTTTTAGTCCAAAGTAGGGATGCTATGTGGTGCTTATGCTGTAATTGTCGTCCAAGCAAATAAACGGAAGTTGATGGTTTGTGCGTGAAAATGGAGTACAGTATTTTTTAAGGGGTAAATGAAGAATGAAAAATGCTAAAAAAAGTCAACCTAATGAGCTGCCGTGGTTTAAAAAGTGAATTCAAATATATGAAAAGTGTGCAGCAGTATGTAAATGGAGAAATTTTTCAGTGCCAGGTGAGTGTGATACACATGGTACCCACTCGTCGATCTCAGCTGTCCACATCGCGATCTGACGGTCCAAATTTTAGAGAGAGAAAAAGAGAAAATAGAGTGGTCGGGTGAGGAGAGTGAGGGAATCAATTTAGGCCGTCTAAAACATATTTCGACGGCTCATATCATGGGTGGGTTCACCCGGCACCCAATTTTCTCCCGTGTGAATGTGCATTAAAAAATGTAAGAAATATAGTGAAATGTGTGTTTTTGTGTCTTCTTCTTTGTACAATATTGGGCTGGTAATAGAATAACCTTTTATAAAAACTAGTTTAACGGCTTCGTGCGTTGCACGAGTGTAATGCCCGTGTGTATTTTTGTTTACAAACTCTAGGGACTCAAATGCGTAAGCAACAAACTCTAGGGATTCAAATCCGTAAAGCAACAAACTTCAGGGACTCAAATGCGTAATTTAGCCATACATAGCTAAAAGACCAAAAGGGCAGAGTATTATGACAGAATTACAAGAAAACCAATGGGACAATTTCCAATTGGAGGGCAAAATTGGCAAAAAGTGGCAATTGACTAAACACCAAAATTGATTGGCCTCTCTTTTATAAGCCTCCGGGTATGGAAAAAGAAAAAGAAAAAGAGTGGTACGAAAATGTTTTACCTTGAGTTTGGGTTTTGTGTCTAGTCTAGGTCTCTAGGAGAGTTTCAAAACATTCACTGTCAAATCGTAGCCAAATCGTAGCGTGTGGTTTTACCGTTACAGTCACCTTTTACTCCGGTAATGGACATTTGACGTTGACGCTACTAGATTCGGAATGTCTAATTACAGTAAATTTTGTTTGGGTCTTGTTGTAAGTCTGGCTTAAATAAATATAGAAAAAATAAATAAATAAACTGTATAGTTTTCAAAGTAGTACTCCCTCTGTCCCAATTTGTTTGGTCACTACGAAATTACGTGTAATTTTCAAACTAAAAGTTAATGTATTTATCAAAATAATTTTTGAATTTTTTTTGCACCGTATTAAAGTTTTCAATGAGGTCTATCAAACAAGATCCACATTGATTAGAAAATTATTTTTGCAAATACATTCACTGTGTTTGGTTTAGAATTTTGAGAAGAATATTTTTGGAAATTTTTTTGAGATAGTGTTTGGATGGGTTTTTGGAAAAAATAATAATTAGAGAGAGGTGTAATAATTGGAGAGAGATAGAAAGAGAAATAAAAATAATGATTGGAGAGAGGGGTATGAGTAGAGAGAGAAATGTGATTAATGATTGAAAAGATGAAAAAAGAATCTTTTTGGAAATTTTTTTGGAAATGTGAAGAACAAGGTGTATTTTTTAGTTTGAAAATTGCACGTAGTTTCGTAGTGAGCAAACAAAATGGGACGGAGGGAGTACTATTTTGGAGTACTAAAGTACTTTTTGGTTTTGTCTTTTTCCATGAGTATTTATTTCGTTTTTAGTTTTGTGATAAATTTTTTATACTAGCCACATACGTAATTATGATACGCATCGTCTCGTCTCATTAGAAAATTATACGTGTCATGTCCCTTATAATTTTTGTATGTCTGTTGCTATTATAAGCGCACTGGGTATAAAATAACTACCCAAAAAAATGCACTTCAGTTCACTTTTTATACTTTTCATTACGTTTATTCGTATTTTTATAGATTTTTAACATATTTCAATTCCTTTTTTAAACTTTAACATAAGTGCACTGTGCCTATTTTAACATTTTCCCATATAGACTTCCATACTACAATGACGTAGTCTACAATATAATTGGTAGAATTCCATGCTACAATGATGTAGTCTACGATACAATTGGTTATTCTGATTCAGCACATTTTGTAAGATTATTTATTGTAAAAAAGTATGATCTTATTTTAAGAAGAAGAACCCCAAGTTCATTTGTCGTCTAATTTAGTTATAGACCTTCAAATAAAAAAAGACCAAACTTAATTTGAGTAGAAGAAAAACGCATATTGCCATGGTGTTTTGCATGACTCAAATTCTTCCTTTCTTTTCTTAATAAGAGCATCTCTAACAGTGTAGCCATTTTCCTTGCCATTTTGGCAGATTTTTGAAGATGGCTAGCCCAAACTCAACTTCGACATTTTGACTAGACGGCTAGCCATGAAGTGCAACATCACAATGTGTATATCTATCATGTTTAGCATATTCATGTTCTATATATAACAGCGGGCACGTCGACTAATCTTGAGGAGCCATTCACACCACCCACTTGCGGAGGAGCCCAATCCGGATATGCTCCGTATGGACTGGCGCACCTTAGAAGTTTTAAACTTGAAACATCAAGAAGAAATAAATCCTCAAGTCTCGAGCCTTGCACTCACAACAAAACTTTCCTATATGTTTTTCATGGAAAACATTTTTCGGTGTTTGTGGTAAGACAGGAAAATATTTTTCTGGTCAATGGAAAACCAAGCCATACCATAGTGATTACAGCTGGAAATACATCTATAGCAATTTATAGCACCACTTAATACGTTGTATACTTCGATGGAATTTGGCCTAAAGTTTGCATTGTTTATTTTAAATTTATTTTTGAGAACTAATTTGGGTTATATGTCAATTTTCCATTTTAATTCAGTTTTTGTCATGAACACTGCTATTTGTACAGTCCAAGGTGCACCGATAGTGCACCAACCAGCGTCGGCGACCCACTTGTGGGTCCCACACAGCAAATCCGAACCGTTAGATCATCTTCAAATCATTTTCCGAGGGGCCCCCTTGAGAATCGAGGCAATCGAATGGCCCTAAGTGCTTGATCCAAAATGACCCCATTTCATGCACAAAAAAAATTGGATGAAATGGGGTGATTTTGGATCAAGCACTTAGGGCGGTCCGATTGCCTCGATTCTCGCGAACAGCCCCTCGAAAAACTATTTTAAGATGATCAAACGGTTCGAATTTTCCATGTAGGACCCATAAGTGGATCCCCGACACTGATCGGTACACCATCGGTGCACCTTGGTCGGTCCCTGTAGGATTTTCCCTTTGTCATTGAATGATAAAGGAAGCATTTAGGATGCCATAAACACAGGCAGAGGAGCCTGTGGTTCACTCTGGCCATTCATCCAATCAGAGAGTACTTTCACGTGAAGGAGAAGGAATTAATACAATTTTTAATGCATTCGTAGGCTCCACCCCTTTTTTTTTTTTTTGATTTTTTTAATACTCTGTTTATTTCGGATATGTGGGAGTTTTATGACCGAAGCGACTAATGTCGGAATCATTATTTTATCGTCTATTTGAGAGACTCAGCTTACGCGTATTTTGTATGGACTAATCCATAAAAGCTGATAGCACAAAATAGGTTTCGAAGACCGAGAAAATCCTTTCCAGTTTTTTACTTTGAAGTCCAGTCCGACAAGCAATAATACAAAATTAACATCA
Organism: Gaultheria prostrata; assembly: GCA_036023075.1. Classification (NCBI taxonomy): domain Eukaryota; kingdom Viridiplantae; phylum Streptophyta; class Magnoliopsida; order Ericales; family Ericaceae; genus Gaultheria; species Gaultheria prostrata. Next base: position 26,970 of record JAXBDA010002628.1, on the reverse strand, counting down.
ACACATCATGTCACTATTATGTAAAAGAACTCAGGGGGAGAAAAATTCTAAGGGGATGTTATGCAAAAAGAGTTTTTTGGTTTTTCACGACTTTTTATGTGATGTATTGTGAGAGAGTGACTGCCTCGATTTTAGGAAGAAGCTGGCTTTTTAATTTTTTTAAGTTAGCGGAATAGGGCCTAAGGCCAACCCCAACAGCCTCCCTAAATTTTTCTCTACATAAAATAGTGAACAATGCATATTTTTCATTTTACCAATCCACGTCTCCAACAAGTACTCTCTATTACCCTCCCTATTTTAATTAAATAATGTTAATATTAAGAGGGGGGGGGGGGGGAGAGAGAGATAATAAAGAAATGGAAAAGTGAGGGAGAGAGAGAGAAAGAACAATAAAAAAATTAGTGAGAGAAGAGAGAGATAGAGAGAACAGCTGGTGTGGAGAGAGAGAGAGAATTAAATATTTGAAAGAGTGGTGAACAGTGCCTCTCCAAATGAGGAGATTTTGGGAGGTACTGTAGCATTTGTACTTTAGGGAGGGGTTTATGGAGGCTCTTGGAGCTTGTTTTTTAAGATTTGACTCCCTAAAATAGAGATAGAGAGGAGTTTAGGCTTTAGGAAGCCTCTTGGGCTTGCCCTAAAAACATGCAAACTTGCAAAGGACATAAACCCTAATACAAGTGACGTAGGGCAAGTTATAATTTTGAAAATGATTAAAAATTAATTAACAAGAAAATTGAGATTACAATAAAAAGGGAAAATAATCAGGAGGGTTAGAATTAGCTAATACTACTACCAAAGGAAGGATAAGACAATTAATTAATCTCCATATCAAAAGGGCCCGGATAAGTACACACATAGGCTAAGCCCCAATTTCCTCAGGAATTACGATGTTGAACCAAATTAGAGCAAGGAAACAGGGGGGAATGTATCCGGTTAGAGTTTATACAAAGAGCAATACTAAGAAAACAACTTCAAAACACAATTTCAGACATAACCGCATCCAGAGTAAGTTTGAAACCTCCTAGGGGTTCAATTCATACTGAAAAAGATCCGCCAATAAACGGTGAGATTAGTTGCCAAGAAATTAATTGGAGTGTCCGTAAAATGACCCAGAGAGCACCAAGTCCAAAAAAAAAGGTTCAATTACTGGAGCAATTCCGATAGACATCAGAAAACATTTTGGATAAGTAAAATCACGTGGCGTCGTGGACCTCAAGAATTAGCTAATCCAATTTTCCGTACAGTCTCTTAAAGGAAATAACGTAACATGGCTATATTTTTCAACAAGTGGCCGGGGCTGGGGTGTCCACGGATCGGTTCTGGCCGGATCGGTTCGGTTTTCGATCCAATCCGCTCGTGACGTATTGTCGTTTTTAAGATCCGCAACTGTCCGTGTGTGACATACGAATGGGTCGGTTCGGTTGCAGACTGAGCGGATCTGGCGGATCAAAGAAGGATTATTAGGCGGATCGAGCAGATCGAACCCGAACCGAACTGCATCCGCCAAAATAAAAATATTAGGATTCGTATCCATCCGTAACGTACCTCGGATGAGTAAATGGACAGATCGGTTTGGGCGGATTGGGCGATCTGTTGGGCAGCTTTTCACCGGCCCTAATTCATCTTTTATTTGGTGCGGAAGCTTTTTACGCTTTGAATTTTTTGTTTACGCTTTGAATTGTATACCACAAAACCACGTTCAAGAATATGAGAGAGTGACCCCAACGTTATTCCAACATCAATTTCAGAAAGATACCCCCCCAGCCACATGTTTTTTTAAATTCCTATATACTTTTGTTTGCTTTGTGAATCATTTCTAATTTTCCATGGTTCAAATATTCGCACTTTTCCTTGCTTTAAGTCACTTAGGCAGCCAAATTTCAAAAAGCACATGTGCCCTTTTTCTTACTTTTTCACATATTATGAGAACTTTTGTAAGATGTAAATGAGGTACAATAATTGTATGCATGTCCTCCACGCCGTCGCATGTTCGAATACACGAATGCCAAATGTTCCAAACTATCGGGCCATCAGAGGATTTGCCCATCGTTAACTTCAAGGGCCCGAAATGAAATTAGATGAAATACCCACAATTTGATCCGGACATTCTATTATTCAAAGAAAAGATGAAAATAAGGTAGATCAATGTTTCACTCAACATGATTCTTCACATTGTTATTATAGTCAAAGAATAGCCAAACATTTTGAAAACCAAGACCCACCCAAAATTTCTTACCTTCCACTTGGTCCATATAAACATTGAAATCCTTCCATATTGCAACATGAAACTTAGATATCTGTGTGCCAAAAAAATGACAGCACAAGCAAGCAGTTTTATGCCCATAGTGAGCAAAATGTATTGCTCATCATCTCAGGTGGTTCTTGTGGTAAGGAGGAGGCCGCATGTTGTGAATGGAGGAGGTTTTGTAGTGACAGATTGTACCCAAAAGGTTATTTTCAGGGTAGATGGATGTGGAATACTTGGTAGAGATGGGGAGCTCGTTTTACGCGATTCCGATGGTGATTCTCTCCTTCTCATCCGTCGGAAGGTACATCTTTCTCTGATCAACCCCTTTTTTTTTTCCGAGAAACAGGCAAATGCGGTTATATTGAAACTGGAAACACTACCTTTAAGAGACTCAAATTCATACATTAGTTAACAGTTCGTGTTGATGAGAAAAATCGAACAACATACATCTTAAGTTTCGTGTAATCATTTTAACAGCTGAACTTACTTGTTTGCTATTCTAGGAAGGAATAATTGAAGCGCTGAATATTAACAAACACTGGAAAGGGTATGCATTCAACTATGAAGGTTCGCAGAAGAAGGTTTTCACCTTAAGAGAGCCCAACTCATATCTTCTGAAGAACAATCCAATCAAAATCTCCACTCAACAACCCAGGGGTTGTGGCACAAATTGGGATTTTCAGGTCAAGGGTTCTTTCCAAGATCGAACTTGCAGCATTGTCGATTCAGTTGGCAACATCATCGCAGAGGTAAATCACATCCATTCGTCTTTAAAACATAGGAGTACTAAGAAAAGCTTCAAAGTTTTTCGAAAAAAGGTAGTTGTAGTAATGAATTAACGCATGGATTTGAGGTTGATAATATGTTCAATGCACACAAGCAGATTGGAATGAGGAAAGAGATGGAGGAGATGATGACGGGAAGCAGGGATCTTTACCAAGTAATTGTGCAACCCGGGATTGATCAGGCCTTTGTATTCGGAGTTATCGCTGTTCTTGACTACATCTACGATGGATCCACCCGATGCTGATCGTTGCATCTGAAGGAGATAATGCTCTATTCACGAATTCTTTTCTTCATGTGTAAGCAATTAATAACAATAATCTACGCTAGAGACGTATGTGACAATATCAGTAGTACTATAAACCTAGAAGAAGCAGCAAGAAGATTAAAATTTTTGTATGAAATTCATGCTGTTGTGTGCACGGCACATCAAATTTTAGTGTATATCCTATTTTTCACTTTCTCTACCATTTCTGGTAAAGATTCTGTTTTTTTTTTTTTGTTCTTCTGTTTTCTGGATTGACCAATGACCAATTATCAAGATGTAAAAGCTAAGACAATTTGACTGGTTGTAATTCCTACGACAAGCAAACCATTGAATTTAACTTGATTGAATGAAATTCTTATGGAATTTGAAACATGTGAGATAAACTCAAACTTGGTTGAATGAACTCAATAAAAATGTTATCTTTGTCATCATTTCCATAACAAACCCAATACAGATAGAAAAGAGAGATCTACAAAACTAACTTATCGCGTTTTACGAGATGAGAGTCTCTCACAACACATCAACTTATTTTCACTCAATAAGTCAGTTCCACGTACTTATTCGGTTTGTGTAACACCTCTCTAGAGCAAGCACATGTTCTCTGTTCAAATTTACTCCACCATGAATTTGGGTTTTATGCAACAAAAATGATAATGCTACAACCGCATTGAAGTCTCGGCATTAATAAAAACTGTTTTGACATTATCACCCGCGCCTTTCTGCAATCGTATAAAACATTCAAACACTAGAAAAATATTTTATCATTATTGCACATGTCTGGGGAAGAACATGAATTTATACAACCACCTTTCACAAATTTAACTCCAGGGACTGCAAAATATGAATCTATGAAATAAAAAAAGCATCTTTATGAGCAAAATTACACCCAATACAGAGAGAGACAGAGAAAAAGGGAGAAGTCAAGAACAAGCACAAGAGTTTTCATCATTTGATTGACTTTCCAAATCACCGCACCTGAAGAAGTAATACCCAACAGAGATCCCCAAAACGACAGATAAAAACACACCTCCGTTGAAGGACATGACGGCGAGCATGAGGGCGTAGCCGATGGCGGCGTTGACTCCGAAAAGAGCGGCGTGGGCCAGTCTCCTGAGGCTGTGGGTGGTCCGGCCGGTGGATTTGGAGAGGAGGGGAGTGGCGATCGGCGGTGGTTGAGATGGGCGATCGACGGCGGTGGTGGTTGAGATGGGGGATCGGCGGAGGGATTCGAGGAATTGGTAGAGGAGAGAGAAGAAGAAGCAGGCGAGGAGGGAGAGGGAGTAAGTGGGCCAGGAGGAGGTGGTCCACCAGTCAAATATGAGGGTGAGGTCTGTGCCCCAGTACATGGTCATATGCATCTTCTTCTTCTTCTTCTTCTTCTTCTTCTTCTTCTTCTTCTTCTTCTTCTTCTCTCTCTTCTGAAGATGAGAGAGAGAGAGAGGATCTGGATGAATTGAAGCGAGCGAAGAGTCGTCTTCGTGTCTGTTCAGAGACCAGCGTGCTCATTCAGGCTGTCCACAGATCACGGATCGGATCCGGATCCGATCCACTCCTAGCGGATTATGGTTTTTAAGATCCGGAACCATTCGTATACGGATCGGATTGGATCGGTTCGGGCGGATTTGACAAATTTAAAAAGGATTATTGGGCGGATTTAGCGGATCCGATCCGGAACCGTCAGATAAGAAATTCTTGATCCGGAACCAAACTGAACATTCACGGATGGGTTAACGGACGGATCGGATTGAGCGAATTGAACAGATTGAATGATTCGGTGGACAGCCCTACTGATTCACATAATTCATCAGTTTGACCTTCCTTGATGCGCCTATTTTTTTTTTCTTTTTTTTTGAGCAAACACGATAATCTGTTTTTCTTTTGATTAATAGGAGTAGTAATTTGTCGGGAGTAAAAAAAAGTAGTATAAAAATATATATTAAAAGAAAAGAACTATATTAAAATTGAAGAAAGTTTGAAAAAGGCAAAATATATTCACCTTGTTTTAATGGGTTTTTGAGAACCGGTCTTGAAAACCCCTCTTGAAAATTCAAAACATGGTGGTTTTCAAAAGTGTGCATCGGTGTGCTTTTCTGCCTTGTTTGGTGATTTTTGAGAACCGATCTTGAAAACCCATTTTGAAACCGAATAAGGGAAGATTTTCAAAACCCGGTTTGAAAACCCCAAACGAACAAGCCCACTATTTAGTGTCTTTAGTGTCGGTTTTTTATTATTTTTTTATCTAGTATATTTTTATGTTTTCCTAATTATGTGACGTAAAAGTTGTCAAAAAAAAAATCAAAGAAAAGTAGTAACACCTAAAACTTAAATAACACTAAGAAAATTTTGTGTGCCAATAGGGTACCACACTGTCAAGCACACGTGGTACCCGTAGCCAATCAATCCGCGCCAGCACATGAAAAAGTCAGGATGGCAGTCGGTTGCCCAGAAGACCCTTTAAACGTGAACGAAAGTTTCACTCCGTTAGATTTTTCTCTCACTCTCTCTCAGCATAATTTAGGAATATTCTTCTCTCTCCTACTTTTAGTGTTCTTCTCTCTCACTTTACTCTCTCCCACGTTTTCCACCAAACCCAATTTCCCAGTGCAAATTCACAGTCTCTCTCTCCAAATTCACAACAAAACCTTCTTAGCTTAATATTTTCGTTATTCATCAACAAATCAACCCTTGTTATTAAACAGAATTGGAATTTAATTCTGGCTTTGTTGAAAAAAGGAAAAAAAAAAGATCGGAATTAATTCTTGACACCTCAATAACTCTTCTTAAGCCATAAGACCATTAATATGTTCTGAAATAGGTTTCGGTAATTTGGCCTATGGTATGAGCGAAAAAAAGAAATGGAAGACCAGATTATTATTTGAGGAAACAAGCTGCAATCTTTAACAAGTCAAGAGTTTGGCTTGGTTGCTTCAAAATCTAGCCATGAGCTTCTTAGATAATACCAATGCGGCAGTGCCGGAGTAAAAGATTCACGATGTTCGTCGCCTTATCCAGTCGCTGTACACCGTATTTTCACTTTCCGATCTACCAACAGCTAAGCATCTTGCTATATCCACCGGGTTTGGCAATTTCTGGAAAGCATTGAAAGCAATTTCTATGGTTAAATGTGTGTGTGTGTGTATGTGCGAGAGAGAGAGAGAGAGAGAGAGAGAGAGAGACTCCTATGAAAAATAGGAGGTGGGAATTCTCGAATAAGAGAGAGAGAGAGAGAGAGAGAGAGAGAGAGAGAGAGAGACTGCAAACATGAGGACTGAGTGTTAACGGACGTTATTTTATTTTTAATGTCTCCGTTACAATTCGAAAATTTGAGTGCTGCAGAGGTAGAGTTCCAAGTCAACCTGACATGGATGACCTGTGTCAAGTTTTCATTGGCTACGGGGTACCACGTGTGCATGACAGCGTGGTACCCTATTGGCACACAAACACCTTGTTTGGAAGGGTTTTTGAGAACCAATTTTAAAAACCCTTGAAAACTTTTGTTGAAAACCCAAATGGGTTTTTGAGAACTGGTTCTCAAAACTTTTAAAAAAAGGCAGAAAACCCATTGCGGGAAACCGAACAAGGGAGGGTTTTCGAAACCCAATCCCGAAAACCCAAACGAACAAGCTAAAAATTTTCTCGTCTTTCAGACTCACAATCACGAACACACACTGCGTGTTCAGTCGGACCCAACAAAGAGAGTGTTAAATTCAAGTTCTAGTACTGCGGTCTTGACATTTTTCTTACTAGGTTTGGCTTAAATAAGTCACTTGACTTATTATTTTGTTTTTATTTTATTTTTTGTATTTACTAATTTTGCTTCTTCTTTTTTTAAATTATTAGTTTATCTTGACGAGAGGAATTAGAAAAAATTAAAAATTATGATAGAAAATATCAATTTTTTTAACAGAGATTAAAATTCAAATCAAGTAATCAACCATGGATCGAGTTTCCCATTCCAACACTGTTCACCCAAGGATCGACGGCTTGATTCTAAATATCACACCAAATGTGACAAGTAGAGCAACAAGCTCATTTGGGAAATGTGTAGGTAGGTGGCTTAATTAATTTTGTATTTTCTTTTTTTATCATCATTTTGTACTATTTTTATTGCAAGGCATTTATAGTACTTTTTATATAGAAAAATGCTATGTAATATACTGTATATGCACAAATATAAGTCTGGCTAAGTTTACATTTAGAAATTGATGAATTTACTCGATAAAAACTAAGGGGAATGATTGTCACATCCTTTTTTATCCTCCAAATACTCCTTTTTTTCTTTATTCACCTTGAAATTATTAAACTGCCCTTACCTCATGAGTCACTTTTTTTTTCCATATGAAGAACAATTTGGTACTTTCAAGTGAATAAAGACAAAAAATGAGTGTTTGAGGATAAAAGATGGGTGAAAATCATTTCGGTCCCTTCTTTTTTCTTTTTCTTTTTCATATATAAGTTATTTGATATTAAATCTGTACCAGTAACGAAAATTGTACACCGTTCATTACGAGATTTGATAACTTTGAGATCGATACAGAGAAGGAGATAAAGTGTGAGAGAGGGGCGACCAACCCAGGGAAGCGTCGACCACCCCCACCCCCTCCCTCTCTAGCTATCCACAAGTGATATCAATGGGCCAGATTTTAATATACTCTTACCGGTAGTATATTTAAATCTGGACTATTTGATTACACTTTTGGACGGCTGGGGTGCGCTGATGAGTACGCCACTTGGTACTTGCTCGGCTCTGAAAAATTTCTAACTCCCTCTTCATTTCCATCAGACAGTGTAGTGGGCCGAGACATAAAAGAGATAAGGGTCAAGGCCAGTCCGGTTAAAGGCCCACTCATCTAGAAAGCTGGGCTCACTCTTTAAGCCAATGGGCCAGACGGGTGACCAAGCCCAATTCAATTATCCTAAGATGGCATGATCCCAATCGTGAGGAAGATGAATCGGCGTCCCCGTCGAGACAAGAAAAATCCAGATGAGTCATCTGAACCGGGTAAATTTGAGATGACTCGAGAGGAATAAGGAGCGCAGTTCAATCTACATATCATCGATGATGTGAGATGGTTACATTGCATAATTAGCTCGTGGCGGGTCATGTGCATGTAATTGCGTCTCTCTTACGTCATTGTGATGATGGTCGAGCAGTTATGACATGCGTCGTTCAAGGATTCATGGCATGCACATGCAATCATAACGAACTCAACTCGTGACGTAGCGCGACATCAGCCGAGTAGCGCATAAGATCCACACTTGAGCTTGGAGCCCAGGTTAGGAGTGCCTATATAAGTGAAGAGAGGGAAACCACAGAATGTACAATACAATCCACGACTCTTTATTTCTTTGGTACTTCTCTCTAAGTCTATTACTAGACTGTCATAGTGCCTTCCGCAGCCACATTCCGACTAGGTTTCCGCAGCCACATTCCGACTAGGTTTGGCACTAACGTCGGGTGTTACTTGTGCAGAAGCATCAAGAGAGTCAGGTTATTGAGTTTGCGGTGAGAAGGAGCCAACTGAGAAGGACCATTTGGAGGAGATCACCACAGAAAGTCTACATATGCTTTTTTCACAGGAAGTACGCTGCAGCAAAATTGATTCCCAGCTTATGAACATATATTTTGCCAACATCTCATTTTGCAGCAATAGAAATTGCATGAACCAGGTAAATCGAAACAAATGAAATTGCACCACCAACACTCACCTTGCCAACGATCAAAACAAATGAATGAATGATAAGCCAGGCTCGAATCCGGCCGGCCTGACGTATATGCACCCCTAATGGAAAACAAGAAGAAGTCCTGTTACTTTTCAAACAAAATAATAAAATAAATTTCAAAACAATTGGACACCAATTTAAAATTTGTAAAGTTCTTTTAATTGGTTGAGTTCAAAATAATTACACGAAAAGTGAAAACAAAAACTGACACAATTTTCTTGATTTACTAAAATTATGAGATGGGAAGAGTATTCATTTTCTAAGTCTCCCATTAACGAGGAAAACTTGGGTGCAAATTAATAGGGTACCACGTGGCGCCTTATATGATACCTGCAACACCCCATCGCAGCCGTTCAAAAAGGCTTTGGATGATCCGAATTTTTAATACACTTTTACAAGAGCTCACGTGATACCATTTTTCCCACTTTTTCTTTTCTTGCTGAAAAAGAAACCTTTAACTAAACTTATAACACAACAAGCATTTTACCAATTCAACAATTGATAATATAATACTCTTAATCACCGACATGCACCATGCGGTAGGTCGTAACAGCCATATTTTATGAAATGGAGTTCTCTCTCTTTCTCAAAAAAAAAACCCAACATGCACCATACTAAAATACTAATGATCCAAGATTACTGGAATTGACCAAATCAAGCTTACCATAACAATCATATTTCAGATAAGCATCATGTTCTTGAATTCTTCAAAATCAAGCACCCCGTCGGAGTTTACATCATACCTCTTGATCATGCTTCCGCAATCCCACCCACAATGCTCATTCCAAAACCCTAACTGCGACAGAACGTTCTGAAGCTCTTCGCATGAAATGACACCATCGCCATTCAAATCGTACACTTTGAAAGCCTTGGCAAGATCCCTCTCCAAATCGTTACTTTCCTCGCCTTCTCCATCACCCATGTTTTGCTTCAGAATGGCATCGTAGAAGAACAAAAAGTCAAGACGATCGAGACTCGTTTGCCCCACTAATAATTTGAGCTCGTCTAAGCCCGTGTTATGTACCCCAATTTGCTCAAGAAGACATCTGAGCTCGTCAAGGCTCACTAAGCCATCGCCATTTAGGTCTAGATTTTCGAAAATTCGGTACAAGTCATCGGTATTGAGAGGAGACATTGTGGTGCATGCAGAAATACATATACATAAATGTAATAAAGCAAGATATTTTCTTTCTTTATCGTTGCATCGGCAAGTTGCTTATAGAAATGGAAAAGGATGTCTTGATTTATGCTTACATAAATAGAGAGATCGAGGGAAGTGGATAACGTTGTTGTGGCTGAGAATAATAAGGAAGCTTTGTGGAAGAAAACTTGTGTGAAGAACATAGGTTTCTACCACACAAAATTGCTTTCCTACTTTGTGTAACAGCTCAAATGGGGTTAAGAAAGATTGTGGAGGACTGCTCATAACCTATATATATTTGTTCTCTGTTCTAATTTGGAATATTTAAAAGTATTAGTAGATTGTTAGCGTTAAATCAATCACACACATAATATGGAATACGGAAACAGTAAAGAAAGAAGACAGCAAGATTTTACATGGTTTTCCAAAATCCAGGTACGTCCACGGGAGCGAGAATGAGTCTCGCTTTGTTCGTTTAGTAGTTTTAGTTTAGTTTAGTTATGAAAATAGGGGTAATGATTGGAGAGAGATAGAGAGTGAAATAGGGATAATGATTACAAAACAAAACTAAAACTGAGCTAAAACTATTAAACGAACAAAGCCTCTGTTATTTGATAAAAGTCTACTAGGGTTTTTACAATAGGAAGTATTTATGACGTCTACTCCGCTCCGCTCCGCTACCTTCCGTCGCTTCGCTTCTGCTCCGCTTCGCACTAGCATTTCATTAGAACTTCCCGGTACCTCTCTGTATGAGCCACAAGTTCCAACATATATCATTCAAAAGTCAAAGCAAAAAGGGGGTGTAAGTATAATGTGTTACTCCCTCCGTCCCAAAATTTTTGTCCGGTCCACAAAACGAGGACCTAAAAATAATAAGTCTTTTGAAAGAAAATTTTCTAATTTTTTTCATAAATTAAAAGTACTCATTGATATCTAGTAACTTGTTAAAAAAAATTGAATTTTTCTTGAAATTTTTTGTGTTATTTTCAGATTCTCGTTTTGCGGACCGGACAAAAAATTTGGGAAGGAGGGAGTACTATTATTGGCTTATTGAGAAGCAATCATCCTACAAGTTTGAGTTATTGTATAACGCCCTGATTTTTATTTATTAAAACGATTTTAAATGCAAACGTACTATTATCGTTAAATGGAATTGAAATTATTTTGTTACTATCAGTATTATTTTTATTCTCAAGTTGTCGGTAGAGTTAATTGTTTCTTAGACGACTTATACTGGTTGGTGAGCATTATTGACAGGGTGAGATAATGAGGCTTGGGGTTTGATAGATGGTGTAGGATCCACGGAATCAATACATTTCTTGGTAAGCATGACATTACTTTGTGGTGGGATCCACACCATTTTTAGTGGACCCCACATCATTTCAACCAATCAGGGTGAGAGTTTTGTTCACCCTATTTTAGTGAGGGTGAACAAAAAAATTTTCATGGAGTAATGGGATTGACATTAATTTTATTGAGGAAAATTAAGAACCGAAAGTTTAGACTATAAATACATGCATGCCTTTAGGATGGAGAGCGTACTCTAGTTCAATGGACTTGCAAGAGAAGAGAGTTAACAAAAAATGCATGGTGAATGTTCTTCATGGACGATCAAGAAGAGATTTTAGGACGTTGTTCTTCGCGATTGTTTTCACATATACTACGGCCACCATCTCATTTGAGGTAACCCGGATAGTATATGATATTACGATATGCTTCCCATTTCCGAAATCCTTTTCTCATTATCGTTTTGTACTTCTTTTGAATATCTTGTGTTATTTGTTCAATTCAATAGAATGCTGTTGAAAATGAAATATGTGTTACTCATTAAGATATTATTGGGTAAAGTGTCATGTAACTGTTTAGTACAGTGATCGAGTAACCTTGCATATTGGTTCAATACCTGAGTAGGTAAGGCGGGTGAGAGGGGTCACTGATCATGTATTGACGAGGGGGCGGGTATGAGGTCCCTTGTGATTTGTTCATTTCGGCTTGGTAGTTGTCGTTTATTGATTTCACTTGAATATGAGCATTTTCAGTGTTCTTTTTACATTTTCAAAAAAAATTCCAAAAAGATTCTTCCCCATCTCTCATTACTCACATTTCTCTCTCTACTTATTACCCCTTTCTCCAATTATTATTTTCATTTCTTTCTCTATCTCTCTCCAATTATTAAACCCCTCTCTAATTATTACTCTTTCCAAAAATCCATTCAAACACTATCTCAAAAACATTTCTCAAAATATTCTTTTCAAAACTCTCAACCAAATTAGCTCAATTAATGATCGACTTACTGCTTCAAAAAAAAAACCCAAAACAGAGGAAGAGAAGTCCCTCATTCCTCCATTCAACAATGAATCGAAGCGTAACTTAGTTAAATTATTGAGCTAATACATGCCTACAGAATGTAAGGAGTTAAGCTCTTACAGTCGCACCAAAATACTAGTAAAACAGAAGATCCTATATGAAGTTATTAGAAGAAGCAGATCCTATGCAAGATACCCACCAACTGACCGAGGTAAGGATGAGCTTTACATCAAAATGAGACCTAGAACGAGGCAAATCAACAATCTCCAGTCCTCGTACTATATATAACGATCAACGAAAAGTATTCAGGGAAATCATATGACCAACAAACAAACAATCAGATTCGACTCGTAAGAGCTGGGAGTATTGCATGGGAATTTTTCTTGAGAAGCTGACATTAAACATTTTATGCTTACACATGGATTTATAACTATTTTAAACTCTTTTTGGCTCAAATTTCGTCCAGTTTAGCTGAGGGAGACAGCAGTTGCAAAGTTAGATAAGCCAATGCATAACCAAAGCATGATCCAACAAAAAACAGACTGATTCAAGAACTTCACCTCTCAACTCCAGATACTAGTAATATATCAGCAAGAAGACATCTACTTTTCTATTGAATGCACATATGTTGTGAAACAATACACGTAGACAACTCAAACTTGATGATATAAAGGCTGTACAAGGATTTCTACTAATCTTAAACTAAAGAAAATGGAAAAAGCAACCCGTGCCAGAAAAATGCTACTTCTGAGGTTAAAGAAATCATCTAGGATTGCCTTTTTTTCCTTTGAAATGGCGTCAACCTGAATATCTTCTAAAACCATCTTACGACAGAACTCCCATAGCGGAGCTCAACCTGAAAGCAAGAAACACCATGTAGATGGCTGTAAGCCCAACTCCCAGCAACTTGCTAGGGCGCATGTGGTTCTGCGGTAACACTATCAGTGACCAAACAAGCCCCAACATGAGAAACCCTATTGTGAAGTACAAACTCTTATCCTGTGGAACCATGTAAGGTGCTGGTTTCTTTGACCAGGCCCCAATCAGCACCGAGATTCCCAAACCAACAAGTGTGTTGAACATGGGCCCCGCATAGCATCCGGACATGGCAATCTGCACACCGTCTCTACCATTCATCGCCAAAGCAAGATTTGACATCAAATCACCCATGGAGTTTCCCCATGCCAACACCGTTAATCCAAGGATCGACGGCTTGATTCTAAATATCATACCAAATGTGACAAGTAGAGCAACAAGCTCATTTGCCACCATGTAGAACCAAATGATACTCATGAAAAAACCGCCGCAAACCCATGGGAATAAGAACTTTTGAGGTGGTTGATCGGAACTTGTGTACAAAGCTGCAAGAATACCTAGTATACCACCAATTAAAGCGCCAATGAGATATGAAATCCACCCATATTCGACATCATCTCTGTTGTTCCAGAGGAATGCCAAAAGCATGGGTGCCAGAGAGACACTAGCCACGGCGTACCCTTTTGACCACCTCTCCTCCTCAATTACAGGTATTGTCAACCGTCTTGGAAGTGTCAAGGGCATTTCAAGCCATGCACATAACTTGGAACAAGAAAAGGATGATTGGTCATTCGCCGGCACCTCCTCCTCTTTCCAACCCCAAAGAGAGTTTGGGCTACCTTCAACATGAGCAACCTTTACAGTCTCATTTGAATAGATTGCCACATTTGCAGCCCACATCCAATGAGGCAGCCTAGTTTGTAATAAGGACGCATCATTCTCGGCACCAAACTCGAGTAGGGAGACAGACATAGACCCATCCTCTTCATTTCCATCAGGAAGTCTAGATGTTTGTTTAACAGGAAGCAATGGTGTAACCAAATTGTTTCCCAGCTTATGAACATATTTTCCAAACATCTCATTTGCAACAACAGAAATCACATAAACCAGGTAAATTGAAACAAATGCAATTGCACCACCAACACTCACCTTGCCAACGACCAAAAAGACAATAAGGGACACTAGAGTGAAGAGTAGGAAACAAACATCTCTAATAAAACACCACTTATTGATCTGAACCCTCTGCTTTGCCACACAAAGGGAAACCGTGCCAACAACGACACAAGTAACAAACAAAGCTCCACCCAACACACAATTGAGACCCACTTCCCCGACATCCGTGCCCACAAAAGCTGCAATGCTAGCAAACACATCTGGCGCTCCATTCCCAAGTGGAAGCAAAGTAACCCCTGCCACTGTGGGGGGTAACTTCAGGAGATTCGAAAGCTTCTCAAGAGAGCAACAGAAGTAATCTGCCGCAGTATTACCCAGCAGGTAAAATAGAGCAGCCAACCAAATGACCAGCACAATATACGCAATTGCACTGAGATGCTCACAATCACAGTAGAAGAATCCAATGTAATTGAAGAAACCCTCAGAGGCACATTGGGGATTTGCAATCAAGTACTCACATTTGCTATTGTACCCTTTATGTTCATATAATTGGGTGCAAACCGTTGGGTTTTTCATACTATTCAAATCTTTATGCACCAAACCATCAATTTTATCACCAGAATTCGACGAATTCAGACTAACTTCAGCAATTCGCCTATGGATAACCTCAACCCCATCAATTTGAGTGTGGAAACCACCTCTTGAACCCCAATTAAAAGCCCCAAGAAAAGGGCTTTCCATATAACTTTCCCCATGTAAGAAGATGAAGAGAAACAGTACAACCGCACAAATTCCATTGAAAAGCCCTCGAAAAGGCGAGTGCGTTCGACGACAAGATTCCTTTGGATTTCCCATTTCAATCCCAACTTACCAAAGCTTAATAATAATTGACCTTTTTTTTTCCCCTCTCTTTTGGATGGAAAAAATCAGAAGGCCTGGAAAATTGAGAATTCAGAACTTGGTAGCGATTTGGGTGGGACAATTGGGGTTCACAATGAAAACTAAACTACCCATTTATGAAAATCAAGATATGAGAACAGATGTCGGTAAATTTGGTGGGGAATAGTAAGAAAAGAAGCGATTGGCACTTACAATTAACAAAATTATGGTGAAAGTAAGAGAGAAACAAGAAAAAGAACAAGAAAAGCAGCTTCTGGGTAGTTTCTTGAGATGATTGTACCCTCCTTACTTACCCAAAAAAAAGGTGAAAAAAATATTATTGGGATAATGAAACGCAAGATTAATAGGGAACTTACCAAAAAAACAGGATTCTTGTAACAGATTGTGCGAGGAAGACAGGGAGAGAACAAGGAAAGCAGCTTCTGGGTTGCTTCTTCTTGATTTCAATTGTACGATTTTGTTATTTGGAGGCAACGAATCGACAAACGAAAACGAATCGACGATCGAATTCGTTTTTACAGGTGCAAGAAAGTCGGGGGAATGGTGACCGTATTAAGCTATCAGCTGTACGCGTAGAAGGCGACGAGTGAGCTTTTTGGGCCGACGCTCACTTAAATCTGGACACGGAGGAATTTTTTAGTGTCGGGTGGGCACGAGTGACGTGGTGTCCACTCACACACATTTTTCTGTTTAAAAATAAAACAGAATGTTACCTTTTTTTCTTTGTTTTAAATTCACCCGGTACTTTGAATCCTGGCCTTTTGGGCCAATGTTCACTTAAATCTGGACATGGAGGAATTTTTCAGTGTCGGGCGGGCACGGGTGACGTGGTGCCCACTCGCGCACAATTGCCGTCTAAAAATGCAACATAATGTTTCTTTTCTCATTTGTTTTTAGATTCATCCGGCATTTTGAATCCGGACCTTTTGTTGTATTTTTAAACGTCCAGATGTGCGTCATCGGCACTCGGCATTAAAAAAAAAGTCCTGGACACGACAAAGGTGTCTGGTGGCTTTTGGGGTGCTTGACTCAAATGTCGGATTTAGTGGGAGATGGGGCCACAAAGTGAGGAGTTTGGCCGTCTTTTTTCGTACAGATGGATTATGCACAGATGGAGTGCAGATGGGTTCGGAGACCCACAAGTGAGTCCCAAAAAAATAATCCGAGCTGTTCACTCCTCTTAAAATAATTTTTTAAGTTGTTTGAGTAGAAATCAGCTCAATCCAAAGTGTGTAAGTGGATGATCCGAAACCCCTCGTTATATTCAAAATTGATTTGAATATAATAGAGGGTTTTTGGATCGACCACTTACACACTTTGGATTAAGCTGATTTCTAGATATTCTATTTAAAAAATTATTTTAAAATGAATGAACGGTTCGGATCATTTTTATGGGACCCATAAGTGGATCCCCAAGCCCATCTGTACCCCATCTGTGCACAATCCATCTGTTCCTATGGATTATCTTTTTAAGGTCCGACGATTGGTGGATAAAGTTAACCAGCACTTCGTTTTCGACCCGTGCATAAACACGTCATGTATTACACTTGCAATTAGATAATGATATTTGATATTAAGGCCCTCTTCCACTAACTCAAAAAAGTCAAAAAGTTAATTTATTCCTAAAATCGAGAAAATCACTCACTCACAATATATTGCATAAAAAGTCGTGAAAAGCCAAAAAACCAATAAGCTACCTTAGCGGAACACCCCTTGAAGATGTTAAACAAGATAAGGTAAGTGAAAGGTTTTATGGTTTATGTAATTTATAGACATGCCTTTCCCAAACAAGAAATGTATCTCTACACTTCAAAATGACATGATGTAGACTTATAGGGTCATCATAATAATTCCACTTAAAAATTAAGTTCATTAGATTAATAAAGAACCAATCTCTCTCCTTACTCGTGATAATTTTCACAATATAAAATTGAATTTTATACTAACTTTTTTGCATAAATAGTCTTTGGTTACGTAACATTATTGGCCCAATCCGACCATTAAAATGAAATTACTTGAAACGTTTAACTACTATTCCCTCCGTCCCTTTTTAAGTGATCCGTTTGGGAAACGTGTATTTTTGTGGATGTTAAAAAAGGCACTTCCGTAAAACGTTTTTAAATTTTTTTGGCACCAAATTAAAGTACTCAATGAGCACTTTAATTTGGTGTAAAAAAAATTTAAAAATTATATAGAGAAATATGTTTTTTAGGGGTTTGAAATTACACGTATTCTCATATGGATCACTTAAAAAGTGACGGAGGGAGTATGTGTCTAGGTTATTATTGGCCCAATCCGACCATTAAATATGAAATTACTTGAAATGTTTAACTACTATGTGTCTGGGTCCGTAATCGAATTCTCACTCCGATCCAAAACTAAACGCATCTAAACATTACACCAAACCCGCTTGGTGGCTAAATTCTGTCCTAAAGATTTGCTTTCTCCTTCTCCCTTCCGTCGTTATAGAGTTCTGTGAAAGGTTAGCGTTTGAGAAGTTTGACTAAGTCAAAAGTTGACCTTCCAACCCCGCGATGACGCGTGGCAAGGGTATCGACGCGACATGTGGCAGAGTCATGCGATCCTCGCGAGGGGAGGGCCCATGTGTCACCTCCGCGAAGGACCACTATAACATGGACCTTCTGAACAAGAAGGAAACTCAGTGACGCAACAGATTGGTGTGACCCAAAAACCCAAAGATGTACAGGTGATAACGCGAAAGCTTAATTAGCTAGTACCAACTGGCTGATATAAATTCTGCCATTAACCTCATATCATGGGATATTGTCTTCATTTAGATACAATGAACCAAAATCAAGGCCTATGGGTTGCCTAGGGACAAAGACGGCCCTGACATTTGGGTTGCTCAAGCCCGATCTCAATTTTGGTTGTCCACTTACTACTAAGTCAAAAAAATGTAACAATGCTTTATGGTTAGCAGTTAGCACGATCTCGATTCATCAAAAAAGTAAGTTTTTATCAACTTCAACTTAAAAAGATATAATTATAAGAGTTTATTTTGAAGAAAATAAGAAAGTTTGTCTTACTTTGTGTAAATATAATATCATACCATATTAGTTCGCTCATATTTTGTTAATTTAAGAACATATCACTTCTACACATTACTGGTTTTTTTTTTAATGCAAAATTTATAACAAAGCAATTAAGTTCTGTGATTTTTCATCAACTCAAATTGTGAATAAGGAGGAAAAAAAAGAGAGACATAAATTACAAAAATAGAAAAAGAAATGGAAAGAAAGGGCTTAAAATAAAGAGTCCAAAGTAAAAAATACTGTATGAAGATGGGATTTGAACCCAGTCGCCCCCGCATACCATGTAACTAGTAGTGCCACAGAGCCAACCAGCTGTTTTGCATTTAACTATGGAAACATTTTAATATTTATATATATTCAGAATTTTTTTTTCCCCATTGGCCTATATCTCAGGGGTTGCCCAAGCCCGGAGGCTTGCGGGGCTTACTTCAGAGCCAGCCCTGCCTACACCATCCTTTTTGGCGACCACCGCCGAAATCACACAGTAAAAACCCAGCAATATATCATTGCACGTAGTACTAATTTGTTATTAAAACCATTTAGTACTATTACATTAGGAGTTTCGATGACGTCGTTTGTAACTTCTGCCCTGGAGTTTGAGGATCATCTCTACTTGGGAAGTCTCAAATCTCAATTCAAACTTTGTTGGGAAACTGCCATTGAATGGTGCAAAGGATGATTGAAGGGACTTGTCTATTATCTTGAAAATAGAGACAGAGAATCCAAATTCAGCCTGGGTTTGGCATAAAATCATCCCGTTGATTTTATGGTATTTCCCACAAAATGTTATGGGAAACCCAGCCTCGGTCCAAGACTCGCATGATATGGCCCGTGAAAGAACTGAAAATAGACTTTCAGGTTTTAGACCAAGTTAGAAATCTCATGAACTCTTGTGTCATTTATACGAGGTGTTGTCCCGGCTTTAATCAAATTCAGGTAATGGACGGAAAAATAATACTAGTAGTAGTAATAATTAACAATATTATAATATTACGTGAATCATTAACCTATTTTTGGATCAATATGAAGTCGAACAGATGGAATACAAATGAAATGCCTGCATAAATACGTACGTAGCCAATACAAGTTGAAACTACCTCGACGGAGGGCAATTAGAATAAACGGAACAAGGCAGTGAATACAGAAAGGAAGATGGAGCTAAAAAAAAACACAATCATAAGGGACCAGAAAAAAAAAATCCATAGCTTGTAGGATTCGTAGTCCATGAACATAAATTTCTAAATCCATTGTAACAAGGAGGGAAATAAATAAAAAGGCAAGAAAAAAAAAATAGGACCAAAATCTCGTCAAATGATCCAACATTTTGTGTTCAAAAAACAAAACAAAACAAACAACAACATTTTAACTACAAACACTAAAATGCCGCATCTCGCAAGATAAGTCGAGTCCATAAAACTGAGATCAAATAAATATGAAGGAAATCAACCCCCAAGGTGAGGTCTCATTGGACTGCCAACTGTCTTTCATCCGTATCTTCACCCTCAACCTAACAAATATTATCATTTGCGGAGAAGTTAGCGTAGGCATTCTTAAATCACAGACTGGTAAACAATCGTACACACATGCAATATCTCATCATCTTAAGGGAAGTTTCCACTTCACTAGAATTAACAATGCCGGGGCATAATCATATGAATAGCATTTAGCCTAGGAAAACAATTTTATCGTAAAAATAACAATCTAAAGTGTTTCATGCATTTAGCCTAGGAAAACAATTTTATCGTAAAAATAACAATCTAAAGTGTTTCATATTTTCATCCTCTTTATCAACATCGGTCATAAGCTGTTTTTATCATGGGTAAATGTACACCTAACCCAAACAAATTGGAGTGGGAGACTGAACCATTCAAACAAAATGACTAAAATATTTTAAAATATTTACCTCGACAAGTACTCTTGCTTTCTTCTTCTTCAACTTGGCATCAGATTCATCTTTCTCATGCTTTGAATGTCTTTTCACTCTTTTCCGATCAACTGCCACTGCCTCTTCATCCTCATCATCCACTCCTACACCAACCAGAATGATGTTAAAATACAATTTTCTGGTACATTAAGGTGCTTTCCAAAACAAATGCCTCATAACCAGCGGCCAACTAGGCATGATAAGCACGTGACAAAAGATGTTTGAGAACCTTCTCACATAGGATATCCATTATTTTTCCTCACATTCGACATCCATTATTTTCCCCTAAATCCCCAATTACATCACTGCAGTTTCTGACATGCAATACGCAGGTAAGCAACAATTAACTAGAAAGATTAACGGAATTAGCTTATGCTGGAATAAAAATCAGGAATATATACAGAAATCTGACAATCGCAGCAACACACATAATTGTAATGTTAAAAAAGCTTTACCATCATCGACATCTATGTGAGACTTTCGAATTGCAAGACCACCAAAATCTTCTATGTCATCTTCCTCTTCAAGTTCTTCATAGCCTTCGACATATTCAATCTCCTGCATATTTTACTCCCACATCACATCTTTTTCTGAGGACTGCAAAGTTATCTCCATCAAGTTCATAACAGAGTGACAAAGCAATACCTCCTCAATTTCATCTTCACTAGCAGCTTCCATATCAAGAACTTTATTGTATGCCTCTACAGGATAATTGTATATGTCACCATAAACTCCTTTCTTAAGCCGCTCAAGCAATTCTTTTTCAATGCTCTGCAGAATAGTAGACAACTTTAGCAACACCTCTTTTATTTTTGAGATACGTAGCTTGCATCAATACCACAGGACAAAAGGGTTCTACAACCTTATCCAGGACTGCTGCTTTTTCAGCCTTTTCCAATCTCCTAGCTTCTCTCTTTATCTCTTTCCTAGGGGTTGTCATTATCTTTTCCCTGGGAGACAACAAAAACAACGGAACATGAAACATACCATAGATGGAAAAGAACCTGATCCTTGGCCATATATATTTCAATCCATTAAGCACAATCAGCAGTATAAGCAACATAAACAAATGTAATCATAGCTAATGTAGGCATACATCAACATTAAATGTAGATTATACAGTACGGAGTGTGGAGTGGACTTACTCGATAGTATACAATGTAAATGACACGTTGCCACAAACTATTTAAGCTCATATGGTACCCCAAAACACACTGCAAAGTTCGCCATTTCTCATGCATATTCCAGAATCCAAATTGAAACTGCATCCCTAACACTACACACGAAAGAACTTCCCATGTGGAAGATCAAAGTCCAATTACAAAAACTGTTGGTAAAAGGCAGCTCAAACCCAACGATATGTAGAAGGCTAACAGCATATTATTACCTGTTGAGTTACGGGACTACAGGCCTTATACTACTATGAGAACAATGAAAATGTAAAAGGAGAACTACTCGGTCAAGTTAGGGTCATTAGGATTACGTAAGCCATATATCACTATGAAACCAGCCATCTTCCATGCAAACAAGGATTCAGATATAAGAGGAGAAATGAGACACTAATTTCCGTGATATCAAACTCCGACTCAGAACTGATGCCCATTAAATGCAAATGATTCATACTCACAAAGTGTGCATATTGCTATGAAACCAGCCATCTTCCATTCAAACAAGGATTCAGATATAAGAGAAGAAATGAGACTAATTTCTATGACCCAGAACCGATGCCCCCTAAATGCAAATGATTCAAACTCACAAAGAGTGCATCAAGCAAAAATTGAAGGACAATTACAACCAGTCAGACATATACATTTTTTTCAGCAAACGTCACTACCTCACAATTCACGTGATCATTGAACAATGTATTCATCCGTAAAAGTAAATAATGGATGCAGTGGATCATTATCTAATCTGTCATAGAACTTTTATTCCGTCTATGTAAACAGAAAAACATGCAGTAAGCATATCGACCTACCATGCATATGTAAGTAGAGAAACAATGGAGAAAGAGAAGTGTTAACCTGGTTTTCAGAGCAAGTTTCCTCATTCGTATCCGCATCTGAGTCATTTTGGTCAATCGTTGTTTTGTTTTGTGAACAAGATACTTAGGCCAATACATCTGTCAATATCCATCAAGAGAGTTCACTAAGAAAGGGATAAAATGAAATATTACTCCTGCCAAAACGCTAGAACAAGCTAGATCTTTATACCAGATGCTTGTCAATGATTTCAAGAGCTTTCTCGTAGTTTCTTGGAAGCTTAACTCTTTCCCACAATTTGTTTGGCATATGAGCCCTTTCTATTGTTTTCATATATAAGTAGAAGACTCCTGCAGAAACTCAGGAAAAAATTCCATGACGGTTAAACACACAGTCCACTATGCACAGAACTGCACATCCATGACATTTTTAAATGATTCAGATAGACGGAAATAATCCAATAAAATAGACCAAAATACAGATTGCAAAAAAGAGAAGAAAAAAAAACCAGACAGCATAACATAAACACACATGCACACACACACACGAGGAATATCAAAAGGCTGAAAAATACTAATGGACTTGGTGATTTAACATTTAGTTCTGACACTGCATTCAGATGGTGCAGCCAGATTGAGGCATGAAACAGGCACAATCCCCAAACAAATATATCCTGCAAAGTGAACTCGCGTAGGAGGTGCAAATTGCAGATTTTCATTTTCACCATATGAAATAAATACCAAGACAGTCAAGCTATGAAGCACCGACACTTCTAGAGGTCGCCGTGTCCACGTATCGGGCACGGGGATACGGCGACACGCGTGTCCCACGCGGGGACACGTTTTGGACATGCTGCGGGGCGTGTCCCTTAAATTAAATTATTTTTTGGAGGGGGACACGCGGGGGACACGGCATGGACACGCGTGTCCCATATATACTCTCTCTCTCGCTGTGTATATGTACATATGTATGTACTCATATATATATTTTTGTTGCTTTGTGGGTGTATATCTTACATATATGCGCGTGTACCAATACATATACCGATATATAACAATATAGATACCTTACATATCAAAAGAAAAGTGTATTTATCTATGCATAAAAACTGTTACTGCATACATATATGATATATTTTTACATATAATTTTTTATTTTTTTATTTTTTTTGCCATGTCCCCCGCCGTGTCCGTGTCCATTTTTATAATTTTCCGTGTCCCGTGTCCGTATCCATGTCGATATCCATATCCGTGTCAGTGTCAGTGTCCGTGCTACATAGCAGTCAAGATACCTCTTCTCCCGCATGGTGTAGTTTTCTTTTGTTTCATAGGTTGCCTCAACTTTGTTTATGCTCAAAACCACACATGCCAAGAGCCAGAGAAGGCAAAAGAGGAATTCGACTTCTTTTTCCAGAATTTTATCTATAACCACTAAAGAAAATTCAAAATTATAAAAACCAATTTTTTCCTTCCTTTCGTGGATAGAGTGATTCACGCATTAAGATAGGCATGTACCTGTTGTGGGAAATAAATGTCTACTAGGTTTTGAGAAAACAAATTACCACTTCACTAGGTAATAAAGAATCATTTCTATTCTAAATGGAAAATTGGAGTTTCAAATTTGATCATGATGGACTCGTAACTCATTGATAAGATTAATATTTAATACTTCATGTGCACGATAGTTGTACTACAAGGATTCTTGTAAATAACACATCTTGTACCTCTACTCTTATTTTCCCCTTCCATCTTCGACACTAGTCTCATAAGTAACCTATTAACCTCTTATATTACTGTTGAAAGTAGGAACGAAATCCCTTTCAATGAATGAATCCACATCTATCCAAACAAAACCTATAGGAAGGAGAGACAAGAAAATTAGTACCGTCATGGTCGCGAATAGTAGCATAACGACTGTTAGCAAGAGGGCAAGAGCTCCGATTACAAATCCCAGTCACGTTATAAGGGTTCCGACAGAAATTCCCTGTCGTTATTCTACCACAAAGAAATCAACAAACAAGCAATCAAACATTGAAGATCAAGACGAGAAAAACCAAGCCAGTCAAATAGGTTTCGACTTCGAAACATCCACTGACGAAAAAAATAGGTTGTTGAACTGGTGAGACTTACTTGGTCATGAAACTGCAATGGTTGTGTCTGATAACTTGCCATATGACCTCGTCGTGTTGCATCTTCAATCAATCGCAGTTTCCTATAAGCTTGAAGGGTTGAAGATGAGAAAAGCGAGTGGAAATGGAAATGGATATGCTCGAAGGGTTGAAGATGAGAAAAGCGAGTTCTAGGGTTTATGAATTTAATTTCCAGACTTTGAGAGGCCTTGCGATAAAGGGGTGGGAGGGTTTTAGATCGGGTATTGGCCATTGGGTAACAGTAAGGCTGTGTTTGGTTGCTGGGAAAGAAATGGAAAGTAAGGGAAAATTTAAAAAAATTCTCTTCTCCTGTTTGGTTGCTGGTGTAGGGATGGAGGGAAAATAAAAGGGAAAAGGGGGAAGATATGAAGAAGAAAGAGAGGTGAAAAAGGAAAAACAAGAGAAAGGAAAAAAACAGTTTGTTGCTATGCCTTTGTTGTCATTAAAATGTCCATTTTTGGGGTGGCTACTTGATTTTTCAGCCTAACTTTTTTCTCCTGCTCTCTGGTGTGTGTATAAGCAATTAAAATTTAAGTTTAAAAGTTAGGTAAAACAACCTTAAATGTTATTTTCTTTTCATTTTTCTTTGGAAACCAAACAAGAGAAAATTCATTTCAATAACTTTCCTTCCATTTTCTTTAGCCAACCAAACAAAGGAAAATCCTCAACTTTCCTCTTCATTTTCCTCTCAAATAAGGGAAGGGAAAATTTTAAAATTTTCCCTTCCTTTCCATTTCTTTCCTCGGCAACCAAACAGAGCCTAAGTCTAGAAGTATTCACTTTGGTCCCCTCTTTGGTCCCCTTTGGGTAAAATTTCACTTACCTTCCCTCAGGTTTTTGACAAATACATTGACATACTTTTTTGATATTCCACTTTCCTCCCTTAATTTACAAACTAATTGGCAAATATCCCTTGTTGTGTGTTGTTCTAGAATTGTCTATCTCTAGAATATTCCATTGCTCCCTATAAATAGGAGGTGAGAGCTCATTTGTAAATTATGTGTTCGAGAGAAACACCAAATTTTAGTGAGAGAACACAAAATGAATGGTGAAAGCACCAAGTGTGTGTGCATGTGAGCGAGTGTTAAAGTGAAGTGTCTTTGAGTGGTATCTTGTGTACAAGTGAAAATATCAATAAAAGTGTATTGTTTGGTGTGTCCAAACTCAACATCGATTCTCCGATTTCCCTTGCCCAATCAGGTTTTCACCGACTGTGGAGTACGTGGTTTTAAATCGAAGTAACGGACAGTCGGACACGAAATGCTCTTTCAAGGAGGTAGTCTTGTGTCTATTGTTAGCTATCCGCCCGGCCAAGTCTTGACATTTTTTACAGCCGAGCAAGTAACACAAGTCTCCTTTTTATGGTGTTTTTCGTGGACAAGAATAATTAAAACATTGTGTACGAGTAGAGGGGTTTGAAGTGTAAGGAGTGGCTGGAATCACAATCAATTTACGAAACATATAAGCCCCTGGCTTTTACACTACTCACTGGAAAATATCAACCTCAATATTGGACTGCATCAGGTAATTTTGGTGTATATGTTTCACTCTATTAATAGGATTTTCTTTTTCTTCCCCCGCCCTCCTTTGTGAAGAAGCCAAAGCTGGAGTTCATTTACTCTTTATGGTAACAGTGTTCTATTTATGCCTCTATCTAGAAGAATCCTCTTTAAATTTTGTGTCATTGAATTGGCAAATTGTGGAGTGATTGGTCTGAGATTTTGTTTTTCTTCTTGACTTTTTCTTTGTGGGAGAAAGAATGAGGGGTTGAAAACCGTGGCCACCCATTTGTTGCCTTTCTTTGCTTTTAAACTGCATGAGAATATGAAACTATGGTCATTTTTGCAGTTATCTTTAAATAAAATTTGCTAACAAGAACATTGACAGTGATAGAGTACGTAGATGACCAGTACTTCAGTATGTGAGCATACAAAGATTTTATAGACGATGGTTCAATATATGGTCGTACAATGAGTTCAGTATATGGTCGTATGTGACATGTGGTTCAGTATATGGTCGTACAAAGATTTTGTCAACGATGGTTCAGTAATTGGTTGAGTTATTCAGTGTCAAGTATGATTGGAAATGTGTTATAATGGATTTGTTAAGGAGGTGATGTAGGTTTTAGTTTCAACATATCCTGTTTTACAAGCCGAGTTGCTACCAAAGCGAATTCTGTACCTGTATAATCTGTGTGCTGAAATTGATGGTTTAATATTGGCCTTCTGAAAGCATTAAATCTCCAGTTTGGTTTGTCCAGAGATAATCTCTTGAACTTTATTTTTATGGCAGCCGGGTCTGTGGAAATCCTCACCGGATTATCAGGAATTTTGGTCTCATGTGTTGCAGGCAATGCTTCAGGAGCAATGCCAAGGAAATTGGTTTCAACAAGGTAGTTTTTTACTACACGCAGAAAAAACCTCCTTGAACATAGTACCTGATGAAAGGGGGAGTAGGTTGTCTATTGTTCTAATGTGTTTTGGATGTTGAGTTTTGTTTGCAGCCTCTCTACAACTCGATCTCTTCTTTTGGATTCATTATATATGAGAGATTTTCGTTGTAGTG